>VZQC01003602.1:0-56095 GCA_009823505.1 Rhizomys pruinosus
TTGAACGTATATAAGTGGGTAATAGCACATGAAAAAATGTTCAACATCACTGGAAATTAGGGAAATGGAGAAACCAGCATGAGATAAAACTTCATACTCATTAGGATGACAATTGTTTATTAGATAATGTGTTTGGGAGATCTCCTGAGACCAGCTGAAGCAAGCATGGTAGGAGCTGGGTGCTTCAGCAAGGCTGACTGTTGATTGACTTCAATCCTAGTTAATCCTTTAATCTATTTGTCTTTGGCTTAATTGGCTTTTGGGTCTGTGGGGGCAGAGTTGTCCTCACAGCTGGTATAAAAGGTAGGGTGTGTATTCTTTGAGATCTGAGATCTCCCAAGAGAAGCTGAAGCAAGCGCAGGTAGGTAGGTAGGAGCTGAATGCTTCAGCAAAGCTGATTGTTGATTGATTTAATCTAGTTAATCTGTGAATCCAGTTGTCTTTGGTTTAATTGGCTTTTGTGGCTGTGGGGGAGGAGTTACCCTCCCACCTGGTATAAAAGGTAGGTCTGTGTGAGTCTTCAAATCTGAGATCTCCTGAGACCAGCTGAAGGGCAGATAACTGGGTGAAAGCTAAAGAGCACCCCCCCTCTGCCAACTGGGATTATGAAGGCATCTGAAGGAGGCAAGCAAAGCAAGCCTTCAACCCAGTGAAGAGGCATTTAGGACTCAACATTGGGAATACAGGCAAAGGAGAAGCCCAGCATGCCAGGGACACAACAAAGAGACAACATGGGAAAGGGGCAGGATAATCCACACCAAGCTCTACCAAGCCCTTTGGAATATTCCTACAGTGGGATCCTCTGGGTATGGCCCAGGAAACAGATATAAGAAACACAATTGGGAAAATATTTAAAGAAACTACAAGATTATAAAGAGCAAATCAAATAACTAAGAAAGAGAATGAAAAAATCCAAGAAGGGACCTAGAGAGAGAGAATAACAAACTCAGGAAAGAAGTTGAAATCCTGAAAAGATCCTATGCTGAAAAAGATAAAGGAAACCAACCAGAAAAGGAAAGAGCTACAGGAAGAGATTGAGAAAGCTCCAAAAAGAAGTAGAAATACTAAAGAATCAGAAGAGGAAATGAAAAAAGAAATCAAACACTTCATCAATCAAGAGGAAAGGAAATGGAAAAAGCTCAGAAGCAGGGGAAGCAGAACAAAGAATATCAGAGCATGGAAGATAAACACAGAGACAACTACAAAACCTCAGTAAAGATTATGAAAATTAAACAAAAAATAACACAAAGTAAAACAACCAGGAAATATGGGACAATTAAGAAAAGATCAAAAACTCTGCATCATAGGAATTGAGGGAAGAGAAGAATCCCAAAGGAAAATGGTATTGATCAGATCTTCACAGAATAATAGATGAAAACTTCCCAAACTAAAAAAAAAAAAAAAAAAAGACAAGCCAATACAAATCAAAGAAGCACATAGATTCCAAACAGACAGATCAGAAAAGAAATTCTCCATGCCACATCAGAGTTAAAATGATAGACACCCACAAATAAAGACAAAATCTTTAAAGCTACAAGAGAAAAACAACAAGTGACCTATAAGAGGGAATCCTATCAGAATTACAACTGACCTTCTCAATGCAAACTATGGAACGTAAGAAGAACCTGAGCAAAGCATCCCCAGTTTTAAAAGACAATAGATGCCGACCCCAGGTTATTATATCCAGAAACCATGTGATATTGGTTGAAGAGAGAGAAAAATATTCCAATGACAATAAACAAGATGAAAGAAATACATGTCTGGAAACCAACCCTTCAGAGAAATACTTGAAGAAATTCAAAAGGCAGGGAAAGAGCAACCATCCCGGTCACCTAGAAAGAGAAATCAATAAAAGCATAACTGCCAAGAAAGAAGAAACCGAAACCCAAACCGTCAGTGGATAATAAGGCAAAAGGAAAGCAAGACAAACCTATAGAGTCATACTAATATTAATGGTCTATAATCCCCAATCAAAAGACATAGACTGGGAGATTGGATTTAGAAACAGAATCCATCGATATGCTGTCTTACAAGAAACACAACTTAACTTCAAGGACAGGCACTAAATTAAAGTGAAAGTGATGGAAAAAAATATTCCAAGCAAATGGTACCAAAAGAAAGGAGGTGTTGCCTTTTTAAATATTGGACCAAAATAGACTTCAAAGTAAAAGAAATCAGAAGAGACCAAAGAAGTCCATTACATTTTTATCAAAAGAACAATTCACCAAGAAGATTCACAATTATGAATATATATGCCCCAAACTCTCGTACACCAAATTTATAAAGACAACTCTCCAGGACCACAAATCACACACTAACCCCAGTTAACTCATATAGGGGACTTCAATACCACTGTGTCCTTTGGATAGTCAATTGGACGAAGAATAAACAGAGAGACATCTGACCTAAACAATATGATACAACAAAATGACAGCATAGACCTCTAACCGAATATTCCACCCTAATAAGAGAATACATTTCTACTCAGCACCCATGGACAATTCTCCAAAATTGACCACATACTAGAACACAGAAGAAACCTCCACAAATACAAAAATATTGAACACAATTTCATGGGCATTCTAAATCAGGCCAAGTGCATAAAGCTCGACATCAACACCAGCGTCAGCCCTAACTGCCTACTAAGAACAATGGAGAATAAACACAAACTCTCGCATATTAATGAGTCAGAAGACATAAAAGAAAGAAATAAAAGCATTCCTGGAACTAAATGACAATGACAAATCAACACAACAAATTCCTATGGAATACCTTAAAGGCAGTCCTAAGAGGGAATCTTATAGCCCTGGGTGCCTACATTAGAAAAACAGAAAGAGCACAAGTGAGCGATCTAACACCACAGCTAAAAGCACTTTGAGAGGTAACAACAGATGAACCCCTAAATGCACCAGACAGGAAGGAATAACAAAAAATCAGAAGCAGAATCAATGAAATAGTAACAAAGAAAACAAACAAAAAAAAATCATGATCCAAAGTTGTTTCTTTGAGAATAAACAAGGTAGACAGATCTCTAGACCAGTTAACCAACAGAAAGAAGGAACAATTGCAAATCATGACCATCCTTGATGAAAGGAGAAATAGCACAAAACAGACAAGGAAAAGTCCAGAATATCAAGCAGGAATACTTCAAAAACCTATACTCTAACGCAAGTTTGAAAACCTAGAAGAAATGGATTTGAAATATCTGAAATCCTGGGAATTCACCAAAAGCTGCAAACCAAGAAGAGATCGACAGCTTAAACAACCATAATATAGCATGAAGAAATTGAAGATGTAATCAAGAAATCCCCCTACTAAAAAATAGCCCAGGCCCAGATGGTGTTCACGGCAAGAATTCTATAAAACATTTTTCAAAAAGACCTATAACCATTATTACTGAAACTGTTTTTTTTTTTTTTTTTTTTTTTTTTTTTTTTTTGTTGCTGTGATAAAATACATGACTAAGGAGCTTATAAAAAGGAAGAGTTTATTTGAGATTGCAATTGATTGTTCCAGGAAATTAGAGTCCATTGGGGCGGGAGGCATGGCGGCTGGAGCTGGAGCAAAAGCCATGGGTCACATCTCGCAATGAGCACAGGAAAGAGGGATAGAGCGACTGGAGACTGCAAGAATGTTAAACTCACTAAGCCTGCCCCCAATAACATACTTCCTCCCTAGCATGGCCACCCCTTCTAAAACCTCCAAGAACACGTGCCACCAACTGGGGACAAATCGTTGAATACTTAAGCCTATGGGGGACACTCATATCAAACCACCACAATTCCACTCCCTGTCCCCCACAGGCTTCTGACCAATAAAATCCAAAATGCATTCAGTCCAACCTTAAAGGTCCCCCTAAGTCTTTACCAGTTTCAATGCCATTCAAAAGTCTACAGTCCAAAGTCTCTTCTGAGACTTAGGTCAATCTCCTAAACTGTAAGCTCCTGTAAAATCAAAAGACAAATGTAAAATCAAAATTACAAACTTCCAACATAAAGTGGAACTGAATACACATTCCCTTCCAAAAAGGAGGAATAGCTGGCATATTGAGGAAATATTGGACCAAACAAGACCAAAAAAACCTGCAAGGGCAAACCACCAAGTTTCCAGTACGCTCGCATTGCAAACTATCCTGGCATTTTGACTTCCAAAAGGCTTAAGAGGCTCAGTCTTCCAGCTTTGCTTGCAACAGACATCTCTTTCTTAGACTGGTAACACTCCCTGTAATGCAGTTCTCTTTGGCAAATATCTCACGGCTCTGGCAATCTCGAAAGTCTTCTTGGGGTTCTGCTGCCAACCAGGCTTCACATTCACAGCTTAAAGCAATGACCCATAGGGCCTTCTTTTTATTCAGGGACGCCCCTGCCTGCAACTCTGACATGGCCTTGTGGCTCCTGAAACCATGGAGGAAGAATGGATAACCCCTTCACTCTTGCATCTTTCATGCCTCTAAGCCAGCACAATGTGAATGAAATTGCCGAGTTTGGCTGGAAGTTCAGGATGGACTCTCTCCTACTTTAACCACATTTGCAAAATTTTTCTGCTTCGCCTGGACTTGTTGGAGTAGAAAAATGCTTTCAGTATTTTCCTTTCAAAAGTTGGAGGCTTAAGCCTGGGTGTTGGTCTTGCCCTGAAGGTACTGTTTCTGTTTGTTTCTTTGTAAATCTTTCTAGGCCTTTTCTTAATCACTTTAATCTCCTATTCAAAGAACCTCTCCTACACATGCCTTGGCCCCACCTTTATCTGTCCTAGTGGGGTTTTCAGATCCAAACTGTACATTTCTGCCATTTTTTCTGCCCCATCTGCTCTTCTTCAATGGTAGATTTGTATAATATTCACCATTATAGCCACAATACACCACCAATTCAGCATTAGGCTGTCTTGAAATATCCTGTGCCAAAGAAATTAGTCATTGCTTTTCAATTAAGCATCAGGCAAGCATTTGGGCTGTGGGCAAACTGCCTGCCAGCCTCTTTATCAAAAATATCCGAGTTGCTGCCTAAGTCTTTTTCCTCTGGTTAATTTTTTGCAGCCATGCTTTCTTGCAGGCTTCTACTAGAATGGCGCCTTAAGCTCTGCTTACAGTAGTCAGCAGCTTTTCTAGCCAAAAAGTTCCAAAGTCTTCCACATTTCTCTAAGAACCCACATGGTCAGGTTTCTTCACATCAAAAAACAGCTCACTTTCTGGTACCAAATAATGTATTAGTCATCTGTTGTTGTGATAAAACACCATTACCAAGAATTATAAAAGGAAGAGTTTATTTGAGCTTACATTGACGGTTCCAGAGAAATTAGGTCCATTGTGGTGGGAAGGCATGGTGGCTGGGTTTGGAGCAGCAAGCAGGGGTTCACGTCTCGCAATGAAGCCAGGAGCAGACGAGAGGCGACTGGGAGAGAAAGCAAAGACTTGATAATACTCACTTAGCCTGCCCCCAATAACTACTTCCTCTAGCAGCGGACACACCTTACTAAGAACCTGCCAAGAAACATTGCCATCAACTGGGGACAAAATTTCTTAATTCTTAAAGCCTATGGGGACACTCACTCAAACCACCACAGAACCAACAGAGAGGTAATTCTCCTAAATTCCTTCTATGAGCCAGCATCACCCTAATACAAAAACCAGGCAAAAGAATAACACTAAAAAGGGAAATTAGAATAGCCTACTCCCTAATGACCACACAGATTTAAATACTAAACAGTGTTTACTGGCACCAATTTGCATACAGACCCAATCAAAGAAAGATAATCCATCATGACGAAGTTCGGATTCATACCAGAGATGCAGGGATGGTTCAATATTTTTAAAATAAAAACATCAAGACCATAAATGGAATCAAAGAACCAAAAACCACACCATCATCTCAATTGATGCTGAAAAGCCTTACTGACAAAATCCAGCATCCCTTCATGCTTAAAAGTCCTAGAAGGAATTGGATTGGATTACATTCCTCAATGTAATCAAAAGCCATACTATATGGAACCCACAGCCAATATCATCTAAATGGGCAAATGAACCAGAAACATTCGCTTAAAAGTAGGAAACTTCAGCAAGGCTGCACCCTGTCTCCACTCCGCTTCAATATAGTACTTGAAACACCTTGCTAGAGCAATAAGGCAAGAAAACGGAAATTAAAGGAGTAATATTGGAAAAGAGGAAGTCAAAACTATCCCTCTACCCTTTGCGATGATATGATTGTTTACTTAAGCGATACTAAACTACATCAGAAAACTCCTAGAATGATTAACAGCTTTCAACAAAGTGCAGGATACAAAATTAACCAAGAAATATCAATGATCATTCTTTACACCAAGAAAAAGAACTGGAGAAAAGAATTCAAGAAGACTTCCACTCACAATACCTCAAAAAACAATAAAATCCTAGGAGATATACCTAACCAAAGACACTTAAAGACCCTCTACAACAAAAATGTTAAACCTTTAAAGAAAGAAATGGAAGAAGACATCCAGAAGATGGAAAAATTCCCATGCTCAAGGATTGTGAAAATTAATATTGTAAAATGTCCATTCTAACCAAAAACTCTGGTATATATTTACACAAACCCCAATCAAAATCCCCAGCGTTTCTTTACAGGCTTGGAAAAAAAAGTCCTTAATTCATTTGGAAAAAACAAAAAAGCATGAACCCTCAGACTCACCCCACCGCAAGAGATACATGCACAGTGCCCATGTTTTATTGCAGCTCTCTTCACAATAGCAAAAGAGCTGAAACCACCCAAATCCCCTCAACTGATAGAGGTGGATAGAGAAAATGGTGGTACATCTACCCAATGGAGTTCCATGCAGCAGTAAAGAAAGACAACATCATGAGCTTTGCAGGAAATGGCTGGAGCTAGGGAAATCATGCTGAGAGAAGTAACACACTCCAGAAAAACAAACAATGAAACGGTATCCTCATCTGTGGGAGCTACGTGCCAATTAGTAGTTTAAGTATTTCTTGTGCATGCCGCCTTGAGCTTTTGTCCAAAGCAGTTGGGAGTGGATGCATATTGGAAACACAACAACAACCAACAACAACACCACAGAAAGCAACAACTACATCGATGAACTGACTGAAACTGTGAACTTCTGTCAAAACAGTCAACTTCCACATGGAGAATATTGAAGAAAGACTGAGAAAGAGATTAAAAGCATGTTTGGCAGAATGCATGAGCTCTGCGTGGGGTGAGGGGATGGGGGGACATGGCGTCCTAGATTTGATAAAAAAAATAAATTAATTAATTAAAGTAAAAAACAAAAACAAGATAATATTTTTGTACAGATATTGAGAACCACAGACACAAAACAATTCTTCTGGAAATATGAAATGTTTCATCCACTTCGGAATGTAGGTTGGTAGCTCCTTAAAAATATATTAGTGTTAAAAAAAAGAAAAAAAAATATTAGTGCTATTTCACTCAACATAGGGCCTAGAATTCTATTTCCATCTTTTTTACTTTATAAAGCACTATGGGGATTAGATTTAATATTTATTAAAATAAACCCCTCTCTCACCCTGTAACAAAATAAACTCCAAATGGATAAAGTCTCACCATGAAAAATCTTAATGAAACCTGAAACTTGAAGGTGATAGAAAAAAGGTTGGCAACAACCTAAAAGACATAAGGGGTAAGAAAAAGACTTTCTAATCAGAAACGCAGTCTGCACAGGACAAGTGAAGAGTCAACGTCGACATAATGGGAACTCATGCAAAATATCAATGCTTCTGGTATGAGAGGAAAGATAATCAAGCAAGTGAGGAGAAAATCCACATAGTGGGTGGAAACCTTCAACAATGATTCATCTGACAAAGCATTAATGGTTTTTACACTTTAAAAATAACAGTAAAAAAAAAAAAAAAAAAAAAAAAAAATAAATTACCTACTCAAAAGATGGGGTTAAGAGCTGAACAGAGACTTCCAAATGAAGAATTAAAGATGGCTGGAGAAAACGTCTTATAAAAAGTGTTCAACAGTCATTAAAGAAATACAAATAAACAATTCTCCAGAATATCATCTCCATCAGATATGACTGGCTAGGATCAAAAACAAAGACACCAAATGCTGGAGGAGGTTGTGGGGAAAATGGGGAAACTCATCCACTGCTTATGGTAGGGAAGTGTAAACTATAGGCCCTATGGAAAGCAGTTGTGGGGAACCTTTGGAAGAATTGGAATGAACTTGCTACCACTGACCCTCTCCTTAGGCATGTACTAACTCACCTACACAGGATATAATGCGGCCATGTTATTTCAGCTCCTCTTCCAATAAAGCCGGGCGTGGGAACCGAAACCGCAAATTGCCCCCAACTGATGAGTGGATGGAGGAAATGTGGTACATCTAGCACAATGGAGTTCTATGCAGCAGTAAAGAAGGAGACATCATGAGCTTTGCATGGAAATGGCTGGAGCTAGAAGGACATCATGCCTGAGTGAAGTAACACAGTCCCCAGAAAAAAAAAGGCAAATCGTTTCCCTCACTTGTGGCTTGTAATACCAAATACCCCAGATGAAAAGCAAGCTGAGCAGACATTCATTGCTAATATTTCTGTTTATCTGAAAGCAACTATGTTGTTATAATGTAAATCTCTTAATGGTCTAGAACTGATCCACACTACTTTCAGATCTGTATTACTGTGTATGAACTGGAAATATATTTCATATTTTAGAGTAATATAAAATTAAAAGGAGGAAAATTGAATTCCTAAACTAACAAAAAGACTGAGAGAAAGATGCAGGACAGTTTGGCAGAGTGTTCTCATCTGGGGTGGGGTCGGGGGAGGGGAAAGGGGAATTGTCTAATTGAGCTGAGAAATGATGTCTGAAATGCACAGTTTATCAATAAAAGCATTATTAAAAATGCAGTATGTTGAACATGATATTGATCACTTTATATTTATTAAATCATTCAACCCCACACTATTCTTGAAGATGGAACTACTTTTTTAAATTATTTTATTTTCTATGTGTATGAGTATACCATCTGCATATAGGTTTGTGCACTCATGTCGTGCAATGCCGCAGAGATCAGAATAGGGTGCAGGATTCCCTTGGAACTGGAGTTCTCCTGGAATTGGAGTTACAGATGGATCTCAGCTGCCCTGTGGGTGCTGGGGATCAAACCCGGGTCTTCTGCAAGAGCAGTCAGTGCTCTTAACCATTAGGCTATCTCTCTAGCCCCGAAGATGGAACTACTTTTATAAACACTTTGAGTTAATACAACTGAGGCATAGAAGGGTTAACTTATACTTTCTTTTTTTTTTTTTATTTTATTTTTTTTAATTTTATTTAATTTATTTCTGTTGTGTATCAATGTATGTCTGTAATGCAGGTCTGTGCACCCGTGTCGTGCAAACTGCCGCGGAGCTGTCAGAAGATGGTGTCGGTTCCCCTGGAGCTGGAGTTCTCCTGGGAATTGGAGTTTCAGTCGGCTCTCGCCGCCATGTGGGTGCTGGGGAATCGAACCCGCGGGTCCTCTGTAGGAGCGGTCGGGCTCTTCAACCGCTAGGCCATCTCTCAACCGCCCCAAAACTTTTCTAAGCTCATATAGCTAATAAATTTAAACATAGAATCAATGGTTGTCTGCCTCCAAAGACAACAATCTTATGTTTTATTTTATATAATACTTATCAAATCATAGCATAATATAGTCCTCTGCGATATCTATTGAAATCACAAGGTATTCTATTGGATCTTTTAAGTTCCAGTGCTGCCACTAATCAGCCTGTTGCATAAATGTTAACTGCCCTAAATCACTCACATGGAGGTAAATTATGAAGATCTTATGGAGTGTCTTGTTTTCTCTTTAGTCAAAAGACAAAAAATAGTGTAATTCAAACTTCGAATGCTTAATGGCTTGAGAAACTGATGATCAAAGTGTAATTTTTATGGGTATGCTCTCATTTTATTTTTTTTAAGTTTTTGTGCATTCCAATTTAATATATCTTGATCATATTTAAACACTTCCCCTACCTGAATCGTTGCACAATCCCCATTGTATTTCATGTATTTTGTCATATATTACAGTCTAAATTTTTTAAATTTCTTTATTTATGTGTATGAATGTATTGTCTGCGTGTAGGTCTGTGCACCCGTGTCGTGCATGCCGCGGAGGTCAGAAAGGGAATGGCGTCCAGATTCCCCTGGAACTGGAGTTCTCCTGGAATTGGAGTTACAGACGGTTCTCAGCCGCGCCATGTGTGCGTGCTGGGGATCGAAGCCGGGTCCTCTGCAAGAGCAGTTGGTTGCTCTTAAAACGCTAGGCCATCTGTCCAGCCCCCATATATTACAGTCTATTGAGTCAAGTTTGCATCCCTAAATATCCTGTTGAATCCATCCACTGGAGCCTGGGCAACCTATCTAGTGTCACGCCATTAAAGAACACCAACTTTCCCCCACCAAGCAGAGATCAGTGGCAATAGTTCCTCAGCTAAAGCTCATGCATTTTCTTACTTCTGTGTTGGGTTTTTGCCTAGTTTGAGTTCACATGGGTTTTGTGTATGCTGTCACCATTGATGTGGGTTCATATGAGCAAGATCCCTGGAACTTGTAGGCATATGTTTCTTTATGGTTATGTACCACCTTTGGCTCTTATACTCTTTCTGTGTCTTCTTCCACAATGGTCTCTGAACCCTGTGTTACAGAGGATTAATGTATGAATTCTAGCCAAGTATATGTATTCTGCAAGTTCCTATTCTCTACATTTGGCCAGTTGTGGATGTAGTAATCCATAATCTGATCCATGAAGATTAGATGGTGAGACCTGAGAGATGCACGAATATTCTCTCTGTGCTCCTGTTCTGCTATGTTTCAGGTGACTTAGATATAAATGATGCATTATCTATTTGTCATTTATGACTGGGCCAATTCATTTTTCTTCATTTTGACCAGCTATAATAACTGTAAGTAATCTTCCCCCCTCTGTTTTCAATGAAGCTCCTACACTGCAAAGATAATATGCACATCTATATTAATTGCAGCTCTCTTCACAATAGTGAAGAGCTGGAACCAACCCCAAAATGTATCCTCAACAGAAAAACGGATGACAAAAAATGTGGTAAATCTTATGACCATCTGAGAATAAAACTGGTATGTTAATCCAAAATAACGTATTAGAAATTAACATTTCCCCCTTTAATTTTTTTATATTCTGGCTAAAATATGAATACATGCCTTCCACCCAAATACAGTAATTACAGAGTCTGAAAATAAGTGTTAGGTTGATTCTAGAGCCTGTTAAGAGATGTACCAGCACAGTACACAATGGAGTACTATGCAGCAGTAAAGAAAGATGACATCATGAACTTTGCAGGTAAATGGATGAAACTTGAAGCCATTATGCTACTTGAACTAACACAGTCCCAGAAAAACAAGCAGAAAATGGTTTCCTTCATTTGTGGATGCTAACACCAAATCCCCAGTTGAAAAGCAAGCTGAAGAACATTATTGTTATTTTCTGTTTATCTGAAAGGCAACTGTGTTGTTATAATAATGTAAATCTCTTAACAGGCTCTAAAATCAACCTACCACTTATTTTCAGACTCTGTAATTATCGTATAAATGGGTTGAAAGCATGTATTTTTCGTAATTTTTAGAGTAATATAAAAATTAAAGGGGAAATGTGAATTTCTAAACCACTCTTGGAATTAACGATTCAGTTTTATTCTCAGAAGGTCATAATTTTCCAATGGCTTATGTGATTAATAGCACAGGCAATCTTTTGGAGCAAATAGAAAAGGGGAGGAAACAAATGTAAAGGAATGGATTAAAAAGGAATGAATGATAAGTTAACCCCGCCCAAACGAAAAGCCTCTGCAGTGAAAAAAAAAACTTTTGGAAACCTACTGAAAAGAAAGATGCACGACAATGTATGGGCAGAAGGCTAAAAGGTGAGATATGGGCAGGGAGAAGGGAATTGGTAAAATTGTACTGGAAAGATAAGAACTGAAGCTAACAAATTCATCTCATAAATGAAAAAAACTAAATTACGAAGTAAAAAAAAATAAAAGAAAAAAAAGCCCAAAACATCATCCAGTTGTTAAAAAGACTGGGGAAACAGAGATAACAGAACGTAGTTCTCTCTAGAAAAGATTTAAAAAGGCTGCCCAAAAAAATCTGGCTTAGATGCCCTCAAAAGCTTCTGTGCAGCAAAAGAAACTTTCAGGGAAGTGAAGAGAAACACCACAGAATGGGAAGAAACATTCACCGCAGATACATCTGTTGATTCCAGAATTCTAAATGTCAAAAAAAAAAAAAAAAAAAAAAAAGAAGAAAGAAACAAACTCGATCCACTGTCAAAAGATGGAGCAAGACTGTACAGAGGACATTCAGACAACGTGAGGAAACTAGGATGGCTGAGAACAGTTTAAAAAGATTAACTTCACTAATAATTAAGGAAATGCAAAATTAAAACCACACTTTTAGACACTCATTTTTATTCCAATAAGACTGGCTCAGGATCAAGAAAAAAGCCAACATGATACCGGAAAGTGCTGGGAGAGGTTTTTGGTGGGGACAGGGAAACCTCGTCACCTGAGCAGGGGATGCTGGTAGGGAATGTAACTCCTACAACGTGGCCACATACTATGGAAAGATATGAAGAAATCTCTTGGGAAGAGTTTGGATGAACTTGCCATCTGACCCTGTCAAACCACCCCTGGTATCGTAACACAAGTCTCTCTTAGACTACAGAGATACATGCACACATGTTTATTGCAGCTTCTCTTCACAATATCAAGGACATGGAACCAACCCAAATGACCCCTACAACTAGAAAAGTGGATAGAGAAATGAGTGTGGTATATCTACACAAATGGAGTTTCCTGTTGCAGCGGTAAAGAAAAGAATGAATCAATGGGAACTTTGCAGGTAAATGGATGGAGGCTTAGAAGATATCATGCTGATGCAGTAATCCATAGTCCCCCAGAAAAACAAACAACAAATAGTATCCGTCATCTGTGGATGCTACCCACCAATTACCCGTAATTGTATGGGGCAAACTGAGCACGTTAATGTGATCTGAAAATAACTGTGCTCTTATGTTGTAGAATCCCTTAAAAATAAACAAATAAAAAAGAAATATTTTTTAAAATATTCAACATCTATACTCACCAGGGAAATGCAGAATAAAACCAGTTTGATATTTAATATTACCCCTCTCAGAATGGCAAATATTTTAAAAAACAAGCAATGACAAATATCGCTGAGGTTGTACAGAAGGAGGAGGTGGTAAATAAATACATTTATTGATGTTTTGTCTATTGCTATATCATTTTCAGTACAATTTAGACTTAGTCCCCTTTCCTTGCTCCCCCCCAATACCAACCCCAGTTTCAATGGCATTCTGCTGATGTTCTTGCATACAGGCTTTTTAACGTTTTTTTCTCTGCAGAGGTTTATTGTTTTGGGCAGAATTTAACTGTATCAATTAGTTCTTTGACCCAGTGCTTATGTTATTGTTGTTCCCTACATTTGTATTGCACAAAAATATGCCTATATAAATATGAAATATACAGCAAAATTAAATGCCTTCCTAAATAAACTGGTATGATCAGTTCTAAAACATTTTGATTTCAACCATTTTATGTTACTCTAATATGAATACATACTTCACCGTCACATGATAATTGTATAATGGTCTGAAAAATAAGTGGTCAAGTTAATTTGTGTTCCCTAAATAGATTCAACATTATAACAGCACAGTTCTTCAGATAAAAAGAAATATAACAATAAACATTGCTCAGCTTGGCCTTTCCAACTGCAGATTTGGTGTTAGCATCCAAAAATAAGGATACCATTTCATCTTTGTTTTTTGAGGGGGCTGTGTTACTTCACTTTAGCTATCGCTTCATTTCATCCAAGATTTACCTGCAAGTTATGATTTGCATCTCCTTTACCATGCATAGAACCCATTGTGTAGATGTACCAATTTTTTTTTTTTTTTTTTTTTTTTTTTTTTTTTGTTTGTTTGTTTTAGTTTCTTAGATATTGTGAAAAAGAGGCCTGCAATAAACATGGATGTGCATGTACATTGCAGTAGGACTGAGTCTTGTGGGTATACAACCAGGAGTCGTATGTCTGGGTCAGGTGGTAAGGCTCATTTTGAATATTTTAAAGGTTCTCCACACTGCTTTCTATAATGGGTTTATAAGGTTACATTCCCACCAGCAGGGAATGAATGTTCAACTTTTCCCCACCCACCTCTCCAGCATTTGTTTCTTTGTTTTTTTTGATCTTAGCCTTTTATTCGAAAGTGAGATGATATCTAGAGTGGTTTTAAATTACATTTCCTTAATTATAAACGTTGTTGAACACCATTTTGCATGATGAAACATGGAGACTTGTGTTTCCATGAAAGATCTCCATGATATTTTCTTTTTGTATTGCTATTAAACTTTTTCCATAAGTCATACATCATTTCCCAGTTGAATCATAAGAGGGGGAGGGGGGGGGGGAGGGGGGAGCGGCGTGCCAGTCAGTGACGCTCCCTTCCCATGTCCCATCCCACTCCAGTTCCTGCACTCTGCCATACAGGTACTGCATCTTTTTCTGAGTCTTTCCGAAGGTTTATTTTTTTTTTCTGTTCTTTTGTTGTAGTTCTCTCCAACTTGTATTGGACACTTTTTAAAGATATTTTCAGCCTCCTTTAATTCTAACCCTGGTGAAGACCAGTGTCAACTCTTGGACTTCCATCTTTTTTGGGAGTGAGCATCATTGTTTTCCTTCTTCTTTTTTTTTTTCGTTTTTTTGAGTCAGCTCTATGTATTCTGGAAGTTTAATGCTCTGTCAGATGTATCACTGCTGAGTGTTTCCTCCTATCTCTGTGAGTTTTCTCTTCAACTTCCTTGATTGTTTTCTTTTTGCAATACTAAGAAGCTTTTGAGTTCGAATGAAGGTCCCATTTGTCAACT
The DNA here is from genome assembly GCA_009823505.1 of Rhizomys pruinosus. Taxonomy (NCBI): domain Eukaryota; kingdom Metazoa; phylum Chordata; class Mammalia; order Rodentia; family Spalacidae; genus Rhizomys; species Rhizomys pruinosus. Next base: position 14,908 of record VZQC01003602.1, read on the forward strand.
GTTGAACTTAAATTCCTGTGCAGATGTTGTTTGATTTAGAAAGTCTTATTCCTATGTCCTATATGTCTTATAGGTTGCTGCCCACTTTTTCTTCTGTCACCTTCATGATTTCAGGCTTCACATTGACATCTTTGATCCATTCGGAGTTGATTTTTTGTACAATGAAGTGGTAGGGTTTAATTTTGTTCTTCTTACAAATAGTGATCCAATTTCGCCAGCACCCATTTGCTGAAGATGTGGTCCTTCCTCCATTGACATTTTTGGACCCTTTGTCAAATATGAGGTAGCTGAAATTGTATTAGTTCAAGTTTTGATCTTCAGTTTTGTTCCATTGGTAAATGGGTTTGTTTTTGTGCCAGTATCAGGTTGTCTTATGACTATGGCACTATACTATAGCCCTATAATATAGTTTGAAATCTGGTAAAGTTATCCACCCCTGTATTGCATTTTTACTCAGGGTTGCCATAGCTATTTGGGGTCTTTAGTTTTTCATATGAATTTAAAGATTTTTTTTCCCACAACTGTGAAGAAACTCATGGGGATTTTAATTGAGACTGCATTTGAATCAATTTGGTTAGAATGGACATTTTTACTATATCAATTTTTTTTCCAATCTCTGATCATGAGAGGTCTGTCCATCTTTTGATGTCATCTTCAATCTCTTTGTTAAGGGGTTTAAAATTTTTTGTTGTAGAGGTCTTTGTTTTCTTTGGTTAAGTTTGTTCTTAGGTGTGTCATTGTTTTTGTGGCTATTGTGAGTAGCAAGTTATTCTATGCCTTTGATTATATCTAGGAACGCTCCTTTCAGTCCAATTCCCTCTAGCACTTTATACATGAGGGGATGCTGGATCTTGTCAAAGGATTTTTTCTGCATCAATTGAGATGACCATATTGTTTGTGTCTTCCAGGCCATTTATGTGTTTTATGAATTTTTTTTTATTTACAATATGTTGACCATCCCTGCATCTTCTCTGGAATAATCCAACTGGTCACTGTTGGGATATTTTTTTTTAATTTAATTTTTTTAATTTGTTTTTTTTTTTTTTTTTTTTTTTTTTTTTTTTTGTTGTTGTTGTTTTCAGATAACATTTACATTGCTCACTTTGCCATAACATTAGGTAATTGGTGCTAGCGATCCCAAAGATGAGGGCTACCATTCCTCCTTTGTTTTGTTTTTTCTGGGACTATATGTTATGCACTCACGCATGAATATCCTTTTCTGAGCTCCATATACTGCAAAGCTGAATGATGTCATCTTTTTTACCAAGTGCATAGACTCCATTGTGTAGATGTACCACATTTTCTCTAATCCACTTGTCAGTTGAGGGGCACTGTGGTGTGGTGGTTTGAATGAAGTCCCCCATAAGCACTAATTATTCAGACGTTTGTCTCCAGTTTGGTGGACCTGTTTTGGAGGTCTTGGGGTGTGTGGCGGTGCTGGAAGGAAGTGTGTCAATGGGGGCAGGCTTCCAGTGAGTTTTTTAACAAGACCCCTCCGTGGTCTACAGTCGCCCTCTCTCGGCTTCCTGTGCTAATTGGAAGATGTGGACCCCCTCGGTTTACTGCTCCATGTCTCCAGCCTCTCATGCCTTCCTGCCACAATAGACTCTAATTCCCTGGAACCGTCATATAAGCTCAAATAAACTCTTTCCCTTTTTATAAGTTCCTTGGTCATGGTGTTTATCACAAGCAACAGAAAAGTATGACTAATACACTCTGGAGTTGGTTAAACCTCCTTGCTATTGTGAAAGAGCTGCAATAAACAATGTTGTTTTGCATGCAGTGTCTCTGTGGTAAGATGAGACTTGTAGGTACATACACCCAGGAGTGGTATGTTTTTTTTTTTCTGCCCAAATCCTTTTCCTTTCCTCCTAGTAATCACAATCCTAACAGCCAGGTCTGTGATTGTGTTTCTACTCTGACTTTGCTCTTAGTGTCATCTTGGCCTCAGAGAATCATTTGAGATGTGCTTCTTTTACATTTCTTCTTTTTATTAGAAGAGTTTATGACAGTTTGTTTTTTAAGGATATTCTTAACATCAGTCAGGATTTATAGAAACCATTGTTCCAAGAGTTTTCCCTGTGGCAAGTGTTTTGATGTTAAGTAGACATCTACATTGTAGTTCCACTCACATTTTCTAATTCTTCTTGAGTCAACCTCAATAGTTTGACTCTTTATAGTCAATTTCCACAGCCTTTATGCTACTTCATTTGTTGGCATAAATTGTGCATTGTATATCATCAAAATATCATTTTGACTCTTTATTCTTTTATATTATTGTTCATTTGAATCTTCATTTATGTCTTTTCCAATCTACTTTAATTCCATTCTAATCCTTACCATTTACATAGTTTTATGTTATGCAGTTTTCTTTTATAAAAGACAAATTTTATAAAAGAAAAATTAAAAAAGAGCATATATACTTTTAAAATATTTTTGAAAATCTTTTAAAGTTATTTTGTATTAACTGTCTCCTGTATGATGTGTGATATGAGAGATAGTATGTATGTATCTATCTAAGGACATATGCATGGTTTTAAGAATGAGTACAGATTAAAAAGGATGCATCAGGATTAAGCAGGTTTCAGAAATGGGTTAAATTAGAGTCTGTATCTGAAAGATAAAGTGCTAGACCAGTGCTAGTTTGTAGCTGAGGCCGAACATGCTGAAACCAGGGTTTGAAAACAAGTTTCTGCTGTGAGAAAGTCTCAGCTGGTGCTTGAGAAAGAAACAGTGAGCTCATGTCTAGGTTCAGACAAGTGGACAGGCCATAGTGATAACTGAACTTTCTATGAAATATTTTTAAACAGAACATCATGAAATGTTAATACAAACAGAAATGGGTACCACAGGTCCCAGAATATTACCTGGTCTGCTAATTTAGAGATATAATGATTTCACAAGTATGATAACTTATACTTGATTAGGACTGTACCTCTAATTAACCAGGCAATCTCATTCAAATTAAAGTTCCTGAATCACAGGTATCCCTGTGTTTATTTATAAAGCTGACTGAGTGTATCCATTACCCAACTGAAAACTGTTGTTATTTTTTTCTATACATTCTAGAAGATGAATAATGGTTCATAGTCTAATATATGTAATGATGACTATTTTTAGATATTTATATTTATTTAGTTCGAGGTTGATATATAATTCACGGGTCTGGAGGATAAAAAGGAGCACTATAGGTTTTTTTTTTCTAAGTGATCACTGAATCACAGCTGTGCACTACAATCTCCAGGGAAGATCTTTAAATGTTCCAGTTCCTTGGCTCTTCTCCCAGAATTTTGACTTAATTGATCTAGGTGAGGCTCAAAGACTTCTTTTCTGGTGCCTCTAATGTATGTATGGTTGAGGCACTACAATATAGGCAAATATCTGTATTCTTGACTCAGGAGTTTTCGCAGTCTGAGTAATTGAAATAATCAGCCACTCTTAGCTACTGTTTATCTAGATGTAAAAAAAATAGGGTTGGGGCTGAAAATTGGAAGCAAAGATGAGGCTATCTGGGGAATAGAACAAGCATGAAGGGAATGGAAAACAGGAGAGGGTGCAGAAGGAATGATTAAGATCAAAGTTTATGAAATACATCCAAGAGTATGTGATAATGAATCCTATAATTCTGTACAAAGGATAGAGACTAATAAAAATACCAAAAATTTGAACAGATACAGGGGTGAGGTGGGGAAATATTTTATGTTCTGATTCCCCCTTAACATTTTGATAATGTTCCCTAGTTCTCTAGTTAGCAATCTTGTACATTCAGATTTTCATGTCACATCCATGTTTTCTTTTATCCTCTTGGCCTTCTAAGTGGGTGTAGAAGCTTCTTTCACAATGGCCAGCTTTCATACTGCATAAAAGTACTATGAATGATACTGGGGGGGAATAATCATCAGTCTTAATCACCTGTAGACACTGTAAGTTATAGTAATGAAACTGCCTAGCAAAATGTGCCCATTGATACAATTATGGCATGAATGTTAGGAAAGTAACCAACCACTTACTGACTGGATGTAATGCCTGCTCCACAAGACATAACCAATACCTGGCAATCTTATAGGAGCCAAAAAACTTGTGGATAGATTGTTCATAGACCATGTGGAATTATACTAGTATTATTCCATTATATGTGCATAGTATTAAACTGCCTCTTAATAACATCCTTTTACCCAGAGGTTAGTACATCTCTTAACTCTCATCAAAGAAGTTTCTTTTTGTAGTAGATGAAAATTAAGAGATCCACAAATGCCTAAACTGAAGACTAAAAGAAATTGTTGAGTACTCAAAAATGGGGCATCCATATCCTACTCTCCAAAGGCTCATGATCATCATGGAAAAGAGGCTGAAAACTTGTCAGAGAAGGAGATTGTGAGTGATTACAAAGAAACTATGTTTTTCAGATTAATTGTACAGATGAATTCACAACATCTATGACAGCATGCACAAGACCCATGTGATCTCAAGCCAGACAAAACCCCAGGAAGCAGAGGAGAGATGTAAATAAGGTTCCAGGCTTAGCTGAGGCAACTGCCAATTGATAGCTTCTGGGAGATAGACAGGATGTGGCCCCTGTTTGGTCAACCATGCTACAGTGGGTGGACCTACATCCAAGAATCTTTGGTGAACACAAATTATACTCAATAGATTTTTTTAAGAAAATGAGGACATGAAGTTGAATGAGTAGGAATGGGGTTGAGTCAGGGAGGATTTGGGGAGAAGAAGTGACTATGATCAAAAAAGGCTGCATGAAATTCTCTAAAAATAAGGAAAATGACAATGGAAGTTATGTCTTTTCAAGTTAGATAGGCATGGACCAGCAGTAAATGGTCTATAGGGACTGACTGTGGGATCCTGCCCATAGTTTCCTTTGAAAGGAAGTTTCCATCCATGAACAGGTTTTGGGTTTCTTAGCCATTTTTCCCTACCACATGAAATAATGCTCTTTAGTAGTATATATCAAATGTAAATTTAAGTGTTCATGAACAAAGTTTCTATACATGAAAGGGAAAGTGGCAACAATGTAGGGGCTAACACTAAACAAGAGATTGCACATCTAAGAGTCATTTTAGCAACACAAATATTAGTGAAGAAAAAGAAAAGTAGGTCAGCTCATCTGTTCTCAGCTGAGGTAAATTCTTTTTTGGTCTTTTTGAGACAGGGTATCCCTATAGCCCCAGCTGTCCTGGAACTCACACTGTAGACCAGGCTGGCCTTGAACTCACAAAAATCCGCCTGTCTCTGCCTCCCAAGTGCTAGGAATAAAGGCATGTGCCACCACACCCAGCTCAAGCTGAGGTAAATTCTTACACTTAAAGGCAAACCCTTTAACTCCTGCAAAGAGCTCTGTATTGGCTGATTCACCAGTTCATCATCTTGTCTAGTAAGGGAACACGTTAAATATTTAAACCTTGTCCTTACTCAGATACAGAGCAGCAAAGATGATTTTCCGTGGAATTTATCATTAAACTCAGGCGATTTGTACAGCTGTGCATATAAATGACTTTTCACATAATCTGTAGAGGCCAGGGTCAATGTTCCTTGTAGATTTTAATACTGTAGATGACACAGTGACATCCTTCCAATTTATGTTCCCTCATAATTGAAAGGGGTTTAATAAAGGCAAGGAAGAGGCAGTATGTACACAGTAGCATTGATTTCTGCTGACAGTTGAGCAGAAGTTAATTGTAATTTTAATGTAATTAGTTCCATGGGTGATGTTGAGCCAGGGAACATACCTAAATATATTTAAAGGAAATTGTGTTTGTATGTATGTTATATTAGAATGACCCAATTATATAGCTGTCGGGGAGACACAAAATATAACTTCTCCAGAGNCCATTAATTTCATATTAGTCTAAAATATAGATACATACTCTTCACACATATACAGTAATTACAGAGTCTGAAAATAATTGGTGGATGGATTCTAGAGCCCATTGAGAGATTCACATTATACCAACATAGTTGCTTTCAGATAAACAAAAATATAACCATACTGTCTTTTAGCTTGCCTTTCGTCTGGGGGATTTGGTGTTAGCATCCACAAATGAGGGAAACCATTCTCAGTTTGTCTTTCCGGGACTGTGTTAGTTCACTCAGCATAATGGCTTTGAGCTCCATCCATTTACCTGCAAAGTTCATAATGCCATCTTAAAGGCAAACCCTTTAACTCCTGCAAAGAGCTCTGTATTGGCTGATTCACCAGTTCATCATCTTGTCTAGTAAGGGAACACGTTAAATATTTAAACCTTGTCCTTACTCAGATACAGAGCAGCAACGATGATTTTCCGTGGAATTTATCATTAAACTCAGGCGATTTGTACAGCTGTGCATATAAATGACTTTTCACATAATCTGTAGAGGCCAGGGTCAATGTTCCTTGTAGATTTTAATACTGTAGATGACACAGTGACATCCTTCCAATTTATGTTCCCTCATAATTGAAAGGGGTTTAATAAAGGCAAGGAAGAGGCAGTATGTACACAGTAGCATTGATTTCTGCTGACAGTTGAGCAGAAGTTAATTGTAATTTTAATGTAATTAGTTCCATGGGTGATGTTGAGCCAGGGAACATACCTAAATATATTTAAAGGAAATTGTGTTTGTATGTATGTTATATTAGAATGACCCAATTATATAGCTGTCGGGGAGACACAAAATATAACTTCTCCAGAGGAATACTCTAATTATTTTACCCCCACATATATTTATTTAAAGAAATAGAAACTTGGCCTTTATTACCAACACAAAATCTTACCCAATCAAATTTTTAGGTGATGCTCATGTTATACTGCTTGAAATAAATGTACACATAAGTTGCCAGAGTACCAGCATAACACAGTTATAATTGCTAAATTTAAGCTTATCTGCCTGAACTGTAGTTAATATTTATTCTGGGTGAAATAGTTTTTATTAAGTTATTTTTTCATTTAGTAGAACTAATAGTTTTGTTGGTAATTCAAACAATTCCTGCTGTGAGTAAAAACAAATGCAAAACTGAGGAATGATGGTCTTTGCCAGAGCTGAAATTTGCTAATTGCATACTTATTCAATTATAGGTAATATCCTTTTATTGCTAATAACATTACCGTATGTCAACACAACTGCAGTTCTGAAATGGAATTTGCTCAATTTGCCTTGCATGGAATTTAACACGGTTCTGTGTAAAACAATTTGGAAAATTAACATTGTACCATGAATGACAAGGTGAAGAATTTAGTAAAATGCCAATATGAAGTTTTGAGGACACTTTCTTATTTATTTATTATTATTTTTATGTGTATGAATGTACTGGCTGCATGTAGGTTGGTGCACCCGTGTCATGCAATGCTGCAGAGGTCAGAAGAGGGAGTCAGATTCCTCTAGAACTGGAGTTAAAGACGGTTCTTAGCCGCCGTGTGGGTTCTGGGAATCGAACTCAGGTCGTCTGCAAGAGCAGTCGGTACTCTTAACCACTGAGCCATCTCTCCAGCCCCAGGACACTTTCAAAATGAATAGTTTGCCACTAAAAAGCAAACAACCACCAAGCCCAGGCATATAATTGGATCCACGGTCACCTCCGTTAAAAAAATTTTTAACCAGTTAAATGTTTTGTAAAATTGAATATTATCCAAACCTTCACCCCTTAGTCAGGGTTTCTTATTATGTTTGGTACAGAATAAACCAAGAATGAACCCAGAGCTGTGCCCAAATCCCATAGTAAAGGAGGTAACAACTTACAAAATGCATGATATTGAGTATTATTCTGAGACCAACTACATCAGACTTGGAATTCAGAGCATAAGAATGGTCATTTTTACCTTGGTCTCTTCTTCTACCTATGGAGACTGAGATCCACTGGATTGAAAAGGTCCTACAATGCCTAGTTAATATCCATTGTACATATCTGATATGGTAGGTTTCAACCTTGAATTTTACTCCAAATACTCCAGCTTGGCTTTCGCAGGACTGTTAAGAGCATTATCTATCTACTTAGTGGCTAGCAGGCTGAAGAGAGGCTTCACAAAAATCCTGATATTTAAATCCAGAGTTTCTAGCATGTACATGTATTCATGCACTTTGGCTGTTTTAAGAATATGGGTAATAATATTGGCATCTTCAATTTTCCTATCACATGTGTCCTATCCTCAGCTCAAAGTCCCTCCCCACGGCCCATTTCTAGCTTTCTGGCCTTTACAGATCAAGTTAAATTAAATTAAATTAAATCAAATTAAAACAACAGTTTAAGCAGGAATAAGATAGGCAAAAGAGAGAGGAAAGGGAAGGTGTTAGAGTTCACCAAAATTGAAGAAGGATATGCTTAACAGCCATGTGGGAGTCTAATAATTTTTAAGCTAATTAAAATATAATTTAAAAAGATAGTATGAATGGAGATATGCTGCATGGATGGATAATCGTGATCCTAGAATCCATGGGTTACTAAACAAAAATTCCAGAAGTTATTGTTCAAGGAAGCCCCAGAGGCCCCTCCCACAATAGAGGCTGTAGCTATCGCTCTTGGTTGCCCACTAGAACTGGAGGGTAAGACCCGATTACTAGAGATTGCATACACTTTGGTTGCTGGACAGAGAAATCAAGTTGTTGTTTCTTTTCTTTGTTTCCTTTCTTTTTTTTTTTTTTTTTTTTTTTTGGTATTTTTGAGACAGGGTCTCCTTTTCCAGCTGGCCTGGAGCTCGCTCTGTAGACCAGGCTGGCCTTGAACTCAGAGATCCGCCTGCCTCTGCCCCCCAAGTGCTAGGATTAAAGGCATGTGCCACCATGCCCAGCTTGAGAAATCAAGTTTTAAATGAACATATAACAGCCTAGGAAGGAACCTGATGCTATTGTTTGGCTAAATGGATTTGTTCATCAAACTGCACTCTAAATACTTATGATTATATCTATTATATCAATCTTGGTCAGAGAAGAGTCTTTTGGCAATAGGTAGCTGAGACTGCAAACAATCAGAACTATTCAAAATCCTGAGAATAACTGGTTTTGTGGTGTCCAGTCATAAATAGTCTTTTGATGAACACTGTCTAAGCATGAGACAACACTGTAGCAGAGTGAATCAAAAGCTTTAAGACCCGTAGTATGGAGAGGAGGACTGTAAAGCATTGTCTCCTGAACATGGCTGTTGCTCTCATGAGTTCACAGACACTCAGTTAGCTGTACACTATTGGTGCTGTCAAAATTCTATTATAGATGGTGGAGGGCCTGTGTGAGACATCCCAACCCTCTTTGTGGAGACATTGGCAGCTAATTATTACTAATTGTTGCCCATTTCCCAGGAAACAACAGCCCACTTATGTTCATACAGTCAACTGACCAACCCTAAATTAACTTCGTGTGCTACACACACACACACACCACACACACACACATACAAACACACACACATACACACAAAGATATGAAAGAAAGAATGGAACTTGGTGGGAAGGAGAGTGGATAAGAGAGGGTGATGGAGTGTGTGTTTGCTAAAGATGCATAATAGGCAGGTATGCCATTTTGAAGACTATAAATAAAAATATCATGATGATTAGACCTGTAATAGGAAAGCTGTATTTGGCTTGTTATTTAAGTTTTGTTTTGTTCTTGTGGAATAAACAAATAAATGGAATTACAAAAACTAAAAAGAGAGTGAAGGAAAGATTGTTTGGGAAAAATGATCTCTTACTAAAATGCTGTCTTTGTTGTCTGTTGATGTAATAGAAACACTGAACAAGGGAACTTAGAAAAGGAAGTTTATATGAGCTTATGGTTCCAAAAGAGCAAAAGCCCATCATGGCAGCAAGGTATGGTGGGAGAGGTTGCTGGAGTGGAAGGTAAATACTCACAACTTCAAGAGAGGAATTGGAAGCTAGGTGCAACCAGAGATTGGGTGAGGGGTAAGAAGGCTCTAAGCCTGCTCCCGGTGACACGCTGTGCTTCCTCCAGCAAGGCAATGTTTTCTAAGACCTTCCAAAACAGCACCACCAACTGTAGAGGAAATGTCCAGATACTTGGAGCCTATTGGGAACATTCTCATTCCAACCATGATAAATGCTATTTGAAAACTGTCATCCTTGAACCATATCATGCCTTAGGAAGGTATTAACAGCCTATGATGTAGGGTCTTTGGCTGGAAATACTCAGTTAAATCAAAGAGACCGCACCTAAAATTCTGAACGTATCAGCATGCTTTCCAGCCCTCCTCTGATCCCCAGGAGAATCACTGCCATTAAATAAGCTTATGGAATAATTCCCTACTCCCTCACCCTGGCACCTAGGTTAAACAGAATGGGCAACACAGGGAGCCTGGAACTGTCTTTGATTTTACACTGGAAATTCCAAACCCTGAAAATAATTCCTCAGCCAGGAAAATTCAGAAGAGTCGTTCCCCTAAGATCTCATTTCACATCCTACTCCACCAATATTTCAGTTGTAGGGCCTTGAGGACAGCACTAAACCATGTTGAATCCAATATCCTCAACTGTTAATGGCCATTTCACAGATATAGTGTGTCTTTTAAATAAAAGTAGATGTGATTACATGTATGAGACACTTACCAGATATCTCACAATTTTGTTTCCTTTCCCCTACCATTGCAAATCCAATCCTCAGGCCCAAAGGAAGGCTCCTCTTGCACACAACAGGAAGGTAGATGCTACTTGGTTTATATCACCTGCCCCCCACACCCCAAAAGAGATACTTCTTTGTCAGTAAATAACAGGTTGTCATATGCTGTTTTCAGGCAGATTTTTTTTTGCAATTTGTAAGTATGCAAATTGAGAGTCATGATTTACTTCATTTCCATGTAAAATTAATTAACTATAAAATTCTAGGTATAAACAAAAAAGAAGGAAAGACAGAGGCATTAAAATATGCAGCTGTAAGTCTTAGAAATGAGGCAAGATGCTTAGAGTCATATAAGCCATAGCTCCTACTGGGTCTTCAATTTGAAGAGATGACTGGACCAATCCCTAAGGTCAGGTCATGTCCATATTTATGCCTACAATAAGAAGTGTAGATATGGATAGGTCTCTATTTTTCTAGAGCTCAGATTCTAAGCATAGCAAAGGGTGGCATTGAATAGTATATTCATTTAATAGTATATTAAATTGATCTCTAAGGTCCTTTAAGCTCTATGATTCTATTCTAGATACAGCATTTTCCTTCTATTTCTATTTTCTCAGTAAAGGGGATAAGCTACAGGAGGGAGATTAATTTTAGATTATTTTCCTTTATTTTGCATAAAACTTGTCTTTCTGTAACTTATTTCTACTAGTTATAAATTTATTCTTAGTAAAATAGTCAGAATAACTCACATTTTACTTTTCATGGGGTACAATTTCAACCATTTGAAATGAACAACCACACTAAGTCTTGTTGCATCTTATTTTGCCTCCTGCTGTGGGTGGCCATGACATAATCAGCCATGTTTGATCATGGCAGACTTGATTGGAGAGCTGCAAACTTCACAGGTTAGGTCAGAATGTTCTAATAAATTTATGCCTGAATAGGTAAGATGCTGGCTAGTTACCTGAATAAGCTTAAATTGACATCAAAATTGGATAAGTAAATGAGAGGGCTTACCACTTGTCGGCAGTTGTATTAAAATGAAAGTCATAGACTGAAGACAAGCACAGACTGAGGGAAGGTTGAGGTTAAGGAGAAGCTTAATCCTAGAGAAACTCCAAAAACAGGGAGCCTCAGGAAAGTTATTAGGAGACTGACAGTGTATTCATTAATTTTCTCATCACTGTAACAAAAACACCTGACAAAACAATATAAGTTAGGAAATATTTATTTGGTATGTAATTTCAGAAAGTTCACTCCACAAACACTTGGTCCCTTGCATTTGACCAGAACATCATGGCAGCTGAAGACAGCTGGTGGCTGTCCTTCACTGGTTGACAGACAGCAGAGAAGGAGGGAATAGAGGAAGAATCTAGGGCTAGATATAATCCCCGAGGCGTGCTTGCAGCAACCTAATTTCTTACCTATTTTTAACACCTCACGATAGTGTTTTCTTATGAAAGTGGGAAAGAATTCATATATTGCTGAGATCAGACCTCTCAGGTCTCTGTCTTCTCTGGAAATGCCGTCACAGACACACCTAAAGGTGTGTTCTACTAACACACTTAGTGCTTCTTGACCCTTGGTAGTTGACAATCTAAATGAACCACCAGACATGTTTAATCAATATCCATATCCAAAATTGAAATGGAGGTGAAAGAGGACCCAAACTTTGGTGGGCCATGTGTGGCACGAAACCTTCCAAGAACTAATACCAGTAATCTTCAAATTATTTCATTAGATAGAAAGGGAAGGTTAACTCCCAAATTCCTTCTATTAAGCTAGTATTCCTCTACTGCCAAAATCAGATACAGAGCCAAGAAAAATATCTCTTTGATGAACATAGAGTCAAATATTTTCATTAAAATTCTCACAAACCATACGGAAACACACATAAACACAATTATCTACTATGATCAAGCTGGCTTCATCCCAGTGATGCAGAAAAGGCACAACATATATTCAACAATATGTGTACTCCACATAAACAGACTCAAAGACAGAAATCACCTGATTATCTCCTTAGATGCAAAAGCTCTCTTACAAATCCCTATTAATTCATAAAAGTCATATACAATCTAGGGATGCATGTGACATATTTCAACATAATAAAGGGAATATAACACAAGCTACAGTCAATATATTAAATGCAGAAAACTCAAAGAATTTCTATTAAAATCAGGAAGAATACATGGATATCCACCCTCTACATTCCTATTCAATACAAATCTTGGAGTCTTCACCAGAGTAATCAAATAAATGAAGGAGGCAAAAGGATACAAACTATCAAGGAAGAAGTCAAAACATCCTTACATATATCCTGCATATGACTTGATTATATAATAAAAGACCCCACAAACACTTCTAAGAATACCCCTAAATCTGATAAGTGCATTCACTAAAATGGCCAGGCATAAAATTAATTATAAATTAGTAGATTTCTTGTGTAACAAAAACAAACACACCCAAAATTAAATTAGGGAAATGATCCAATTATTCATGAGAGCCTCAAAAGCCATCAAATATCTTAGAATGAATCTATAGATGAATAGAATTCTATTGTGTAATTTATCAGAAAAAACTCCCCAAACAATATAGTCTATTGGCATTGGCAATATTTGCCTCCCAGTGCTTGAAGTTAATGCCTACTGCTGAAGATAGACTACACTTCAGACACAGGACTTGAGTAATAGGGCTGGAAATTAGATTGGTTTGCGAAAATGGCATATATAATTTCCACGTGTATTCCAACTAATTATTATTATTATTATTATTATTATTATTGTTATTGTTATTTTGATCATGGGTCTCCCTATACCCCAGCAGGAACTTACCATGTAGACCAGATTTGCCTTGAGCTCACAGAGAATTCCCTGCCTCTGTCTTCTGAGTGCTAGGATTAAAGTTGTGTGCTATCATGCCTGGCTCTCTAATACTTATTCTTATAGTCACATACCAGTGTAGATCTCCCCCCTCATCAAAGAAGCTTCTTTTTCAGGAAATGGAGTCAATTCCAGAGATATCCATCTGGAACATATACAGAGAAAAATTGATAGAGGAAGTCCAGCCTGAACTGATGTATCTACAATGCAAAAAACCTCCAGGCAAGTATCGGGAAATATCATGCAATAGAGAGAAGAAAGATTGTAAGAGCCAGAGGACCAGAACATATTCTAGAGGTGACAGCGAAGCTATATCTATGAAATCTCAACAATATGGTTGCCTAAAAGTGAAATATATAATAAAAACATCAATTGACATGGATATGAGAAATTTTGCAAGGAACCAGCCAAGATGAAGAGGTATGATTAATGTCTGTGGAGACAGATGAGATAGGCAATTGTGAATCACTTTTCTTTAGGAACAAGCCACTTAATAGGTTATCAAATCCCAATCATTTATCGTTAAAAACGTTTATACATGGGCAAAGCTAAATGGACTTAGTAGGCCGTGTGTGAATTTATAATATATAACAAGTATAATTATAGAAGAAGTCATGAATTTGAGAGGGAGTGGGTTAGGGCACGGAAGGAGTTGGAGCTGGGAGAGGTAAGGGTGTAAGTGATGCAAATACAATACTCATGAAATAAGACCCATAAAATAACCATGTTTTCTTCAACCAGTCAATGAATTAACTAGTACAGACAATATCTGTGTATGAACAATTGTGGTACTCTGTAATAGTCTCTGTCTGGTGCAAAAGAAGCTTCTTTGGTGAGTGGTGACCAGGATGCTTGTCACCATGCAAAGGCAGAATTGGAGCACTCTCAGGCAGTCTGCAAAGGTCTGGGCCCTACTAAAGTTCAAATAAGCCTAGCTCTGCAGCATTAGGGAGGGGCTTCAGATGGTCCCAATATCTCTAACAATTCTTTGGCCACATGAAAACCTGCAGTCCATTTATCCTAATAATAGACATCTTCATTTTCTGTAGAAGTTTAGATTCTGTAACTCAGTTCTCTGCACCCTGGAAGATCTTGAAATCTCTCTCTCCTCCCTTGATATTATTTTCAGGTGGAATAGTCCTGATCCCAGAGAAGCTCTATTATTATTATTATTATTATTATTATTAATTATTCATCTATGAACAAATGTCACAGCAATGGCAATCAAAGAAGCTCATTGATTAGACTTGTTTTGATTTAGGCCTAGAGTATTAAGATAAATCTCCACAATGACAGACAATCCTGCTAAACTTTTCTGTTAAATTAACTTGGACATTTTGAAAAGTGACAGTCTGTGTCTTTACCTTAAAACTTCAATACCTACCAAGTACATACTGATGACCTTGAGTACAGCAAATGGACTTGAGTGAAAATTACTTAAACCCTAGTTAAAAAGTCCATAACCAACTGCACTATTTCTACCACCATAATTCCCTTTAGCTTTCATTAGGATAGAAAAAATGATGTCCCTACTTAAGCCCAAATTAATTCTTGCCAAAAATTTCATTCATTATTACCATCTTAAAATTTTAATTTCTATCATTAAGTAATTTCTTTCCTGACTAAACCATTCTTTACTAGTTGTCTAATTTTTAAAATATTCATGTAAAATTGAATTACATCTATAATTCTCTGCCTACATTCAAGGAGGAAAAATCATAAGTCGTTCTTAAAATTTTGGTATTTCATATAGTTGCTTTACATCTTATTTTTTTTTCTTTTCCAATTGTAATTTCAAACTTGTAACTTTTTAACTTTTTATTTAATTTGTATTTATTTCCCCAAAACTTTCTAATTTCATTTTTTCAAATTTTATGTAATATATTTTGATCATACATTGATCCCCTCCCCTATCTACAGTTCCTTTACTACCTCCACCAAATTTAATATATGTATATGTATATATTCCTATAGGATCAGATTTGTTTCCTTAAATAACCTTTCAGATTTGTTTCCTTAAATAAGCTTTGGTGCGTTCATTGTTGAAGTATGTAGGAGTCACAGTTGGGTAATGTAGTGATTAATTTTTCTTCCTGTGGTACACATCATAACATGTTTCATCATTATGAAAGCTAGTGAGAAGAGATGAAGTTTTGATGTCAGTACCACCTTGATTTCTCATTGATTTTTTTTCTATGGTGTATGAATGCAATTATTCAGCAATAGGGTCTTACCATTAAGTTCTGGTGGATAACCACAAACACAAGCAAAGGCCAATATTGTTTGAGTGTCTATGGGACCTATGGTAAACAGCTTTTGAAAAGGGAGTCCTTCTTGGAACTGGGCTTTTCCTTGTTAGCCTATGGTGTCTAGTAGGGACAACACCCCCTGTTATAAAACACCTCCTTTTAAATTCCTTTTATACTAAATATTACAAACTTTAAGAAGCAACTACAGTGATATATATATATATGTCCTCCTACTAGCCAGGCAACTGTATTGTTATGTCTAATTGGGACCCATGGTAAGTTCTCAGTCAGCTTCCATCACAGTTTTAAATTTCCTTGGAAAGTAATCTCAAAAGTAGCAAACATTTATCTTGGCTTGTACTTTCAGAGGTTACCATCTCTTAATATCACCACCAGCTGATGACCAAGTTTTCAATACATGGTTTTGGGGTACATGTAAAATCTAGGACATAATAATTCTCTGCAAGCTAACTAGTACTGTCTACAATGTTTAATATAGTCAATTATTCTATCCATCTTGAGACTTGATTTCCTTCAGCTTTTATGTCACCACATTCTCCCTTTGTTCTCATGTCACTAATTAAACTTTCTCAATTTTCTTGTATATCTCCAACTCTAATCCTCCTTATTTATATTCTGTCACTTGATGATTGTGACTAAAACCATTCTTTCCAGCACTATTTGTATTCCTTTTGGATTTCAAAAGAAATCCATTGAAACTTTTATGTATACTGGAGTTGAACATGGCCAATTAATAAAGCAAGTAATCGGATTCTAGACTCTGTCCTATTATAAAACTAAATATGGCACAGAAGAATTTAATAAAAAATTTCCAACGTGGTTTAGAGTCTTCCATCATCTCAAGAAATGAAACTACCATTTTTACTGAGAAGCTGGGTCTATCAACTTAGTTGTAATTCTTTATGCTTTTCTTTCTTCAGTATTTGAGACGTACAGTATTAACTCTTCCCACTTCTCCTGCCAATTTTTTTTAACTCTAGCCAGTTTTTTATTTGTCATTATGTGAAGTTGTACTTATGTTCCTTTTCTTTTCTTTATTATGCTTTTATTGATCTTTTGTTTACTTCAGACCTCATTTCTCAGTTCAGTTTAGACATATTCCTTTTTCCCTTCCCCCACCCCACCCCAGATTATGCACTCTGCCATAACTATCTTGAATCTTTCTCTCAGTCTTTTTTTATGTTTAGGAATTCACATTTTCCTTCTTTAATTTTATATTACTCTAAAATATGCATACATACTTTCCAATCATATATAGTAATTACAGACTCTGAAAGATAGTGGTGGATCCAGTCTAGATTGTGTTAAGAGATTATATTATAACAACATAGTTGCTTCCAAATAAACAGAAATATAACAATAATGTGGTTCAGCTTGGCTTTCATCTTTTATGTTCTTGATCTTAGCCAGTCATATCAGAGTGAGATGATAACTGAAGTGGTTTTAATTTGCATTTCCTTAATTACAAATGATGTTGAACACTTTTTAAGATGTTTCTCTTTTATTTTTTTATTTTTTTTATTTTAATTTTATTTATTTCTATATGTGTATGAATGTACTGTCTGCATGCAGGTCTGTGCACCCGTGTCATGCAATGCCACGGAGGTCAGAAGAGGGTGTCGGATTCCCCTGAAACTGGAGTTATCCTGGAATTGGAGTTTCAGACGGTTCTCAGCTGCCCTGTGGGTGCTGGGGATCAAACCCAGGTCCTCTGTAAGAGCGGTCAGCTCTCTTAACCGCTAGGCTATCTCTCCAGCCCCTAAGATGTTTCTCTTTTAAATTCCTTCTCTTAGAACTGCCTTCTTTGATTGACTAATGGACATAGAAACTGTGAGGGGGATTATTCTCTATTCAGAACCAAATACAATGCTAAAGTCTCCTTAAGCTATGCACTTAAGCAAAATATATTAATACAGGAGCTCTGACATCAACAATGGATTATTCTACCAAGGAGATGTTGGCCAGGGGATCCAAGCCCCCACAAAAGGTAAAGGCTCCTTGCCTCCAAACTGGGATATCTGCAGGAAGAGAGGCGATAAGGCCCTGCTGTTGAAGACCTGATATAAACATGGGAAAGATGTATGGAGACCGCACTTGCAAGTATACAGATGGTCTCTGGAATGCCAGAGAGTGTTACCAAAGGCCACTAAACCAATAAAGCAAATATAGGTCTCCTTGAGTCAAGCAAGACTCCTCCGTCAGCACCAGCTACACCTCATCTGCCTGGAAATACTGTGCAGCAGTGGCAGCCATATGTCTGTATATCCCAAATCTAATTGGCTATTAGCTCTCTCCTTGGAGGAATAACCCACGGCTGATGCCACAAGCTTACATCCTCTAATGGTTAGGAGATGTTATAAACCACACGAAGACCCTGTCATACTTAACAGAAGAAAATGTAATTCATGGATTAACATACCATCCAAACATCTGTGTCTATACCAAAGTAACCTACCATAACAATTAGTACTGTTTAAATACCTATATATCTAATTGTGTGTGCTTCATTAGTAGGATCGAAAGGCTATATATTATACTGTTTAAATACCTATATATCTAATTGCATGTGCTTCATTAGTAGGATCGAAAGGTTATGCCTGGACAAGCTGGCAGCCCATGAAAGAAAACAGCCAGAATTGACTAGAGACCAAGACAACAGCTCCAGAGAAAGTAGACTGTTTTGCTTCTCATCCACCTGTGCCCCTTTTCTAAGCCTAGGGAACAATCTGTGGAAGAGGGGGCATGGTAGAATGTTAGGGCAACGATTGGGGTGAATGGTGAAACTACAACAATATAGACTGGACACTCATTTGATCAACTTGATTGAACATACAAGCCCCCCCCCCTTGCTGGATGCTGGGACCCATGAGCTGTGTGGGTTTGGGCACAACTGCTCGGAAATTGATTTTACATGAAGGATGCTTGTACTCATAGATATCACCTACTGTTTAAAAAAAAAAGGAAAAAAAAATAGAGAAAGACGCAGAAAAGTTATGGCAGAATGCATGATCTGGGATGGGTAGGGGTGGGGTGGGGGGAAGGGAAGGGGATATATGCCTGAACTGAATTGGAAAATCGATATATAAATATATATCAATATATATAGAAGATATATATCAATATATATATCTATCTATATCAATATATATATCAATATATATATCAATATATATATCAATATATATATATATTGATATATATCTTCAATATATATATCAATATATATTGATATATATCTTCAATATATATATCAATATATATATATATATATTGATATATATCTTCAATTTAGTTTTTGTATATATATATATGTATATATATATCTTCAATTTAGTTTTTGTTTGCATTTTTGGTCTATGTTTTATTACCAAAGTTATACCTTCATTATTTTCTCTTGCCCCTTGTGAATAGTTGTTCCTTTCTTCTGGTCTTTGTATTGCTTCAAGTATTTTATGAAGGGTTGGTTTTATGGACATGTATTATTTCATCTTATTTATGTCATGAAATATTTTTCTTTCTCTTTCAACTGTGATAAATAGTTTTGCTGAGTAAAGTATTCAGGGTTGACATTTATAGTCATTTAGAACTAGGTATACTTTGGTCCAAGCTCTTCTGGCTTTCATCATTTGCATTGAAAAGTCAAGTGTAATTCTTATGGGTTTCATTTTATAAGTGACTTGTTGTTTTTCTCTTGTAGCTTTCAGTATTATGTGTTTGTTTTGGGCATCTAGTATTTTTACCATGATAAACATGGAGAATTTCTTTTCCGGTCTTTTCTTTTTGGTGTTCTATATGCTTCTTGTATTTGTATGGGTATGTCTTTCTTCAATTTGGGAAAATTTTCTTCTATAATTCTGTTGAAGATCTGTTAGAAACAATTATCCTGGGATTCTTCTTTCTCTATACCTACGATGCTTAGATTTGGTCTTTTCATGGTGTCTCATATTTCCTGATTATTACACTCCTCTGTTTTTTTTTTTAATTTTTCATAATCTTTGCTTGAGCATTCCATTACTTTCATGTTATATTCCAGTTTCAATATTCTGCTTTCTACTTTGTTCTGTTACTGAGGCTTTCTCCTGTCTTTTCTTGTCTAGTAGGTGAGTGTTTGGTTTCCTTTTTGCTTCAGCCTGATTTTTCTTCAGTATTTCCACCTCATTCCAAAGTTTTTCATTCTCTTCTTTTAGTCTACCTCCTTCTAGTTCTTTGATTAGTTTGTTTGTGTGTTCTTTAAATTCCTTGAGTTCTTTGAGTATCTTTATGATAGTACCTTTAAGATCTATGTCCTGGGTTACTTTTTGGGAGTCCTCATTGTAGGAGTCTTCTATCAGATTAGTTGTTTTAGCATGGACTTTTTATTTGGATTTTTTATGTTTTTATTTTTTTCGTTGTCTTTGTTGTTGTAATTTTGGTATGTGGATTTGTTTTGTGCTTTGTATTTTGTTCCAAAACTCAAGTGTTTCTTAGTTGAGTTGAAGAGTGACTTTGCTTGTTTTCTTCAGTGCCTTTGTTGTCTTCTTATTAGTTATGAAAGGCTGGATGGTCTAGGTTTCAGGTTTCTCTCTTGATTTTATATTGGAAGGACCAGCTAGTTCTTGTCCTTCTAATTTAGAGGTTTTCCAGAGACTCAGGACAGGTAACAATCAGATCAGGCTTGAAACTTGCACCACTTGAAGTGAACACACTGGTTTCCTTGGGCTGGCTGTAAGTATCTGGGTCTGGGTACAGGGCCAGGTAAGCTGAGGTTAGAGCCAGGAGAGTGGCTTGAGGTGTTCACTAGCTAATGGATTAGGATTCTGGAATATCGTTGCAGTCAAGTGGTATTGGTCTCTGGGCTTCTGTCTCACCTGCTGGGTGCTGAGTCATTTATGTGAAAATCCAGCTGCTGGATGGGTGGGCAGGATTATGTCTCACCTAGGATCTGGAGCCTCTGGGAGCTGGATCTGAGCTGATCTGTTTCCAGAGTTGGTTGGGTGCGCATGCCTTGTCCTGTCTGCTGGGAGCTAGTAGTTGGTGGCAAGAAGTCAGATTGGCTGCACACTGGCTGGCTGAGGTCTGTCTTACCCCCCCTCCCCCAAAGGAAGCTGGGCTGTGGCACCAGATACCTGTCCATGTAAGTCAGAAGCCTGCTGATCTGGAATTTGTGCTCTCATGACCTGTGATTTGCCCCCCCCCCACCTCGGGTGTGCCTGTGGAGCCTGGTGGGCCAGAATTGGGGCTGTAGCAGGGACCCTTACCACCTCTCTACCTGTGCGGGCCAGGGGTGGTCTCCCATCTGGTTCACCTGTATGGGCCTGCTGGGGGTGCCAGATGGCTAGATGCCCTCCTGATGCTCTGTGTGCAAGGGCCTGTCGTGGGTGCAAGGTGGCTGCTCACCCCAGATGCATATTTTTATATTTGCTCTTTGTTTCATCAGAAGAATAGAATCTGGATATCTTCCACAATAAAAGCTCATAACAGAACTTTGAAAAAAAGTGACTATTAATATTGGGGAAAACAAGCATACTGTACATCACTAAGTAGCTGTTAGCTTGGTTTATAGAGTCCTAATACACATAATAAAAAGAAGGTACAAAGCCCTGCTAAAAATCAGATTCCAAGAGGAATGTTAGGACCTGGAGAGAGGACTCAGTGGGTAAATGGTGTTCCAGGAAATCACCAGGGCCTGAGTTTGGATCCCCAGAATTCACGTAGAAGTGAGGGGCTGCTGTGCACACCTTATAACCTTCCTTATACTGTAGAATGTACTGACAAACTCTTTGAAATTCAGTTTTTTTGAAATTTCTACATTTACCAGAGTTTCTGAAGAACACATAGTATTTACTTGAACAGAATTCTGGGTAGGCAGGGTGATGCTTTTTCCTTTCAGTACTTCACAGATGTTCCCGTAGTGTTTTCACTCTTCTGTGGTTGCTCTTTCCACCTTAGGCAGGGTGATGCTTTTTCCTTTCAGTACTTCACAGATGTTCCCGTAGTGTTTTCACTCTTCTGTGGTTGCTCTTTCCACATTTTCCAATCTTGTTTCAGTCATTTGATGGTGAATTGCTTATTTCCTATCCATATTTTATTAAATTTTTGTACATTTCATAAAAAAATTCCTTCTCTTGTCTTATTGCCCTAGCAAGTGTTATAAGTACCATGTTGAAGAGGAGGGGCCTTAAGGGGCAGCCTTTCTGGATTTGGTGTTAGCATCCACAAATAAGGGAGCCCATATGCTGCTTGTTTTTCTGGGACTGTGTTACTTCAATTAGCAAAATGGCTTTGAGTTCCATCCATTTACCTGCAAAATCCATGATGTCATCTTTCTTTACCACTGAGTAGTACTTCATTGTGTAGATGTACCACATTGTCATCCTCTCATCAGTTGAGGGGCATTTGGGTTGGCTCCAGCTCTTACGTATTGTGAAGAAAGCTGCAATAAACATGGATGTGCATATATCTTTGCAGTACGATGAGTTTTGCAGGTATATACCCAGGAATGGTATGGCTGGGTCAGGTGGTAGGCTCATTTTGAGTCTTTTAAGGGTTTTCCACACTGCTTTCCATAATGGTTGTACAAATTTACATTCCCACCAACAGTGGATGAATGTTCCCCTTTCCCCACAACCTCTCTAGCATTTGGTGTCTTTTGTGTTCTTAATCTTAGCCAATCATACCAGAGTAAGATGATATCTGAGAGTTTTAATTTGTATTTCCTTAAATATTAATGATGTTGAACACTTTTTTAAGATGTTTCTCTTTTAAATTCCTTCTCTTGTCTTATTGCCCTAGCAAGTGTTTTAAGAACCATGTTGAAGAGGAGTGGCCATAAGGGGCAGCCTTTATGGGTTTCTTCCTTTAAGGGAAATGGTTCCAATTTTTCTCCATTTATGATGATGTTGGCAGTAAGATTGCTATATATAGCTTTGAACATGTTGAGGAATGTTCCCTTCAGTTGACTTTCCTTTATGACTTTAAACATTAAGGGATGCTGGATCTTGTCAAATGCTTTTTCTGCATCAATTGAGATGACTGTGTGGTTTTTGTCTTTCAGTCCATTTATGTGTTTCATGACACTCATCGATTTACATATGTTGAATCATCCCTTCACCTCTGGTATGAATCCAACTTGGTCATGATGGATGGTCTTTTTGATGTGGATCTGTATGCAATTTGCAAGTATTTTGTTGAGAATTTTTGCATCTATGTTCATAAATGAGATGGGTCTATAGCTTTCTTTTTTGGTTGTATTTTTGCCTCATTTTAGTATTAGGGTGATGCTGGCTTCATAGAAGGAATTTGGGAGAATACCCTCTATTTGTATCCTTCTGAACAGATTGAGTAGTAATGGTTGTATGACCTCATTAAATGTTTTATAGAATTCTGCGGTGAATCCATCAGGGCCCGGGACTTTTTTAGTTGGTAGATTTTTTACTATATCCTCAATTTCTTCAGATATTATGTATCTATTTAAACTGTCAATCTCTTCTTGATTAAGCTTTGTTGGTTCCCAGGATTTCAAATTTTCATCCATTTCTATTAGGTTTTCAAATTTAGTGGAGTGTAGGTTTTTGAAGAATTCCCGTATGATTGTCTGGATCTTTATTTTATCTCTTGTGATGTTTTCCCATTCTTTCATCATGAATCCTATTTATTTGGAGCTGTTTTTTTTTTTTTTTTTGGTTAAACGGTCTATTTTGTTTATCTTTTCCAAGAACACGCTTTTGGATTCATTGATTCTATGGTTTGTTTTTTTTTTTTCTATTTAATTTATTTCTTCTCTTATTTTTTATCATTTATTCCTGACTTGGGGTTTAGGGTTTCATCTGTTGTTTGTCTCTCAAGTGTTTTTTAGCTGCAATGTTAGATCATTTATTTGTTCCTTTTTTGTTTTTTTTTTTTTTAATGTGGGCACTTAGGGCTATAAATTTCCCTCTCAAGACTGCTTTTAAAGTATCCCACAAGTTTTGTTGTGTTGTATTTTTTTTGTTCAGTTCCATCAATACTTTTACTTCACTCTTTATTTCTTCCCTGACACATTCATTATTCAGGATGGTCTTATTTAGTCTCCATGTGTGCTTGTAGCTAGTTGGGCTTATTCTGGTGTTCATATTGAACTTTATTCCACTGTGGTCTGATAGAATGCATAGAATAATTTCAATTTTTTTTGTATTTTTGAGATTTCTTCTGTGTCTCAGTATGTGCTCAAATGTGGAGAATGTTCCATGAGGTGCTGAGTAGAAAATATATTCCCTGGTGTTTGTGTGGAATATTCTGTAGATGTCTGTGAGCTCCATTTGGTGTATGGTATTGTTCAGTTCTGATGTCTCTCTGTTTATTTTCTGTTGAGTTGATCTATCCCAGGGGCTCAGTAGGGTGTTGAAGTATAGCACTATTAGTGTGTTAGGATAAATCTGTGTCTTGAGGTCCTGTAGAGTAGTGTTTATAAATTTAGGTGCAGCAGAGTTTGGTGCATAGACATTTAGGATTATGAAGTCTTCAGAGTTAATTGTTCCTTTGACAAGGATATAATGGCCCACTTTGTCTCTTCTGATTAGTTTCATGTTGAGATCTATTTTGTCTAATATTAGAATAGCCACTCCAACTTGTTTCTTGATACTATTCACTTGGAATAGTTTTTCCCTTCCTTTCACTCTAAGGGGGTATCTGTCTTTTGAGGGTGGCATGGGTTTCTTTTAGATAGCATATAGAAAGATTCTGTTTCCTAATCCATTCTCCCAGTCTATGTCTTTTGATTGGGGAGCTTAGACCATTAGTATCTAAGATTATTATTGAGAGAAGTGTGTGCTTCCTTTCATCTTATTTTTGTTTTCATTCTTGGTCTAGGTTTGCATTTACTCTGTTATCCTTTTGTCGATTTTTCTCTAATTGCTTAGGAATAGTTGCTCCTTTCCTCTGTCCTTTGAATTGCTTTGAGGATTTTCTGAAGTTTTGGTTTCTTAGACATGTATTCTTTCATCTTGTTCATGTTGTGAGAAATTTTTCTTTCTCCTTCAAATATAACTGACATTTTTTGCTAGATATAGTAGTCTGGATTGGCACGGTTTTCCCTTATATGTAACTTGTTTTACTCTTGTGGCTTTCAGTATTTTGTCTTTGTTTTGAGCATCTAGTGTTTTAACAATTATATGGGATGGGGAGTTTCTTTTTCATCCTGTCTATTTGGCGATCTATGTGCTTCTTGTATTTGTATAGGATTGTCTTTTGTCAGTTTGGGGAAATTTTCTTCTATTATCCTGTTGAAGATCTGGTCAATAGTGTTGTCTTGGGATTCTTCTCCCTCATCCCTATGATGCAGAGCTTTGGTCTTTTCACAGTGTCCCATATTTCCTGGTTGTTTCACTTTTTTTTTTAATTTTTCATAATCTTTACTTGAGCTTTCTAGTTGCTCCATATTATCCTGTAGGTCTGATATTCATTTCTCTGTTTCTTCCATTCTGCTTCTGAGTTTTTTTCTCATCCTTTCCTGGTGGTTGGATGAACATTCGATATCCTTTTTCATTTCATCCTGTGATTTCTTTAGATTTTACACTTCCCTCTGGAGCCTGTCATTCTCATCTTGTAGCTCCTTGGTTCACTGGACATTTTCTTTTTTCATTTTGGACTGGGATCTTTTCAACCTTTCCACTTCCTTCTATAGTTTTTCAATCTCTCCCCTTAGTTCTTTCCACCGTTTGTTATTTTCTTCCTCCAGGTCCTTCTTGAGGTTTTCATTCTCTTCCCTTAGTTCTCTAATTTCTTTGAATATGCCTACAGTTGTCTTCTAAGGTTGGTGTCTTGGCTTCTTTCCTGGGAGATCTCATTGTAGGGATCTTCTGTAGAGTTGGTAGAGTTTAGTGTGGATTTACTATTAGCTTTTCCCATGTTGTTTTTTTCTTTGTGTCTTTGGCAGGTGGATTTTTCCATTTATTTTATTTATTTATTTATTTATTTATTTATTTATTTATTTATTTATTTATTTATTTATTTTATTCTGGCACCTCAACATTGGCTGCACAGACTATAATCACCAATGCTTCGCTTATTAGGTCCTCTGAACCACAGCTTCACCAGGTCGATGGGGGCCAGGGGGGATTATGTTGCTGCTTTGGCCCATGTTGGTGCATTGGTAGGCCCCCAAGGGTCAAGGTGGAACTTCCTTGCCCTTAGCACCTCACTGAGTCTGTGTGCCTGTCTGAAGCCCAAGCTGGGACCTCTGGGAGTGGGGCTGGGACATCTGGGGGTGGGAGCCAAATTTGGCTAAAATTCACTTCTCCCTGTCCACTATAATGTAGCAAACTCCCAGAATCCCTCATTCTTTATGAAATCCTCTTTTCTGTCACCTAGCTTGCACTTTCATTTCCTTATTGAGCATGTTCAACAAAGCCACAACACTGGTATTTTAAAAAAATCAGTAAAGGCTNTTCCCTTAGTTCTCTAATTTCTTTGAATATGCCTACAGTTGTCTTCTAAGGTTGGTGTCTTGGCTTCTTTCCTGGGAGATCTCATTGTAGGGATCTTCTGTAGAGTTGGTAGAGTTTAGTGTGGATTTACTATTAGCTTTTCCCATGTTGTTTTTTTCTTTGTGTCTTTGGCAGGTGGATTTTTCCATTTATTTTATTTATTTATTTATTTATTTATTTATTTATTTATTTATTTATTTATTTATTTTATTCTGGCACCTCAACATTGGCTGCACAGACTATAATCACCAATGCTTCACTTATTAGGTCCTCTGAACCACAGCTTCACCAGGTCGATGGGGGCCAGGGGGGATTATGTTGCTGCTTTGGCCCAAGTTGGTGCATTGGTAGGCCCCCAAGGGTCAAGGTGGAACTTCCTTGCCCTTAGCACCTCACTGAGTCTGTGTGCCTGTCTGAAGCCCAAGCTGGGACCTCTGGGAGTGGGGCTGGGACATCTGGGGGTGGGAGCCAAATTTGGCTAAAATTCACTTCTCCCTGTCCACTATAATGTAGCAAACTCCCAGAATCCCTCATTCTTTATGAAATCCTCTTTTCTGTCACCTAGCTTGCACTTTCATTTCCTTATTGAGCATGTTCAACAAAGCCACAACACTGGTATTTTAAAAAAATCAGTAAAGGCGTACAGTACCATACTGTGTCTTTTTGTTACAGCCAGAAGAAAATCTTACCATGTCTGATATGTACCTGCATGTTCTGATCTGTGTTTACAAACTCAGATTCCTCTATATACATTTTGCCAGTTGTTTATAACTCAGCATCCACTAAACATGCTTCTGATCCTCATTCACAACAACCTCTCCATCTCAGAGCCATTGAACTTGCAATTTTCTGAACATTTTTCACCATTTACTTCCTGTCATATATTTGCATACTGCCTGCTTCCTTCTTGGAAATCAAATCAAATATTAATTCTTCATCAGAGGGTTCCCTGTGTCAGTGACTCTAGCTAAGGGAGACCTCTTATTAACTTATTAACTATTATTTCAATTGAAAATTATATATATATATATTTATATATANTATTAGATGCTATACTCCCAGACCTTAAAATTCAGTCCTAATAAATAAAACTCCCTCCTGACTCACCAATAGCTGCACTAGTAGTTATTCAATATTTTAGATCTCCTCTGTAATTGCACAAATAAGACTTACAGGACAGTCAACCTTCCTTTACGTGGGTTCTAGTCAGTTGGTCTGACCTTCTGAGCTCCCCTTGTGTCATAAATCTACCACCTCTACCTATGACATTTCCTCTTCATTCTTTTTAGCTGTGTGCACAACTATATTTTGTTTTATAGCTTATAGTTTTGCAACATACTTTTCAGAAGCATTCATACAATTTGAGAATTGGAATTTTTGAGTTTGATTGCTATATGGGGAGTAGATTAAAGACATGGTTTGGAATAAAAGAAAATCAAAATGTGAACTTTATCTGTAAACTGTTCTTGTTTTTCTAAAAAGCAGCAGGTATTAGACTACATTTCAGTTTCCTGATAAGTCAATTGGATATTGCAATATTTTGCTTGTAAGTTTCATTATAGTAACTTGAATAAATTGCATAAGTTTGGCATGGAGAAATTGTACATAATGAGAAAATGATCTGTTTCCTGGATTGTGTTAGAAAAAAAGAGAATTCCTGCTGGGTGTGGTGGCATAGGCCTATAATCCTAGCATTCTGGAGGCAGAGGCAGGCAGATCTCTGTGAATTCAAGGCCAGCCTCATCTACATAGTCTACAGAGTAAGTTCCAGGGCAGCTAGAGCTACAGGAAGACCCTGTCTCAAAAAAAAAAAAGAGTATTCAGCATACAAAAGGCAACAAGAGGCAACAAGAAAGACAGTATTTCCTAAAACTTTATGCATTTTAGGTCTATAATTTCATTCATTATCCAATTAGCTTTTAACATTTTGTTAGTTTCTTTTCTTCTAAAAGAAATATTTTGGCCAGATGATCTCTATAAATACTGTGCCTCCAAAGTCTCATCATACTCAGTTTGTTGACAATAGGCAAACCATAGAGGTGAAATGTGTTGCTGTAAGCCTCCACCAGAGCCCATTTCTATAATTCACATCCATTAAGTATTCAAGAATGTTTGCACCTTCTCCTTCAGGCTCTTGCTGAAGAAATGGGTGGGAGGGAAGGAAAAGTTGTATGGGAGAGAAGAATTTGGGGGCCTGAGATACTCAAGTGCAAGACAGGCTTTAAATGGGAGATTGTAAAACAATCTGTCAGGCAGCTTTAGGTCTTCAGAAATTGTGGGAAAATTAAGCTAAGATGGGTAGCATTCTAAACCAATGGGACCTCCCTGGCCACACCCAAGAAGTGGGATTTAGTGATGAAAAGATTTAGGATTTGGCCCTGGGAATTGAGTCATGCTGTCTATATAACCAGACATTTTGGAATAAAACACTCTCTGTATTTGGACCTTAACATGCATCCATGTGGTGTGCTTTCCTGCACGTGTTTTCCACATGGTTCATCCTGGGAATGAATGGGCCTCCCCACAAGAAATCTGTGTAAGAAATGGAAGTATCAGGACATAGTACAGGCTCAGTGAATTATAGGTTATTTTTGTACTTTTCAACTGCATCAGAGCCTTTACTTTGATTGGAAGATGTAAGTCCAGCAGCACAGAAATCAATTCAGCCTTTGACAGAGAAGTTCTAAGCAATGGAGACAGAATACAAGGGTTTAAATTCTACTTGTTCATGTTAATATTATAATTTTTTAGTTTGTGTGCTTTTAAGGTATAGCATTGATAATTTTATCTTATGTAATGTGCAATGAGTATGTCCAGATAGTTAACATTTCTATCTCCTTAAACATTTTTATAAATACTTTCATTTAACCTATAATGCCACTTTTTGATATGTGACCTTCATCGAGGTATTAAATGTCACTGTCAGTTTTCTCATTTGTAATAATTGATATATCATCTCCCTCATAACTCTTATTTTAAATGGTTATCTAGATAAATTTTAAATAAAATAAAGCAATTAATCAGTATTTCTTAATCTTTCATAATAATAAGAATCACCCCAGGTTTTTGTCAACCACTGAAAGTATAAAGGCCTGCTACAAGTAAGGCTGACTCAGCAGAGTCTGTTTGGTCACTAGAGTTAAGATTTTTGTTTTTTTTTGAGTTTTTGATTTTAACTGTAACCAGTAGCCTTTAACTTGTGGTGAATTTGGAAGCCAGTAATATTATGATAGTGCTTTGCGATAGCCAGGTCCTTTGATGAGGATCTCTGTTAAGCCTGTGCCAGGGAAAAAGCTGAAAGACGATTTTCCTCTCTTTTGTTCTCATTCGATGAGGAAGTATGAGGTTACTAGCTGTCTAGAGGAACAGCTACAGTGTTAAATTTGTGTGGTCTTTACAGTTTTTTGTCCTTAGGCTTTTGTTTCTTGGTCTCTGTCCAGGCTTGCTGCAACCTCACCATCCTCTTGCTTCAGTCTCCCAATTGCTCAGATTATAAAGAGTTACACTAATATTTCTGGTTCTAGTTGATTTTTTAAAAATCATACAAGCATCAGAAGTTTGCTTTCATCGTTCCTGAGAGTCTTCACTGTTCTAGTTTGCTTTCAATTGGTGTTGCAAAACACTCTAAGCAATACCAATTTGGGGAGGAAAGAATTTATTTGGCTTACATCTTCTAGGCGGAGGCCAAGTTAAGAATTCTGGGAAGAAATCTAGAGGCAGGAGCTGAAACACAGGCCATGGAGAAAGAGTGCTTACTGGCTTGTTCCCCTGGCCTATGCTCAACTTGCTCTCTTATATAGTACAAAACAACCTGCCTATGGGCAGCAGAGCCCACAGTGGGCTGGACCCTTTCACATCACTCAACATCCAAGAAAGCAGCCCACAGACATGGCCACAGGCCAGTCCAATGGAGGCAATTTCCCAGTTGAGTCTCTATCAACCCAGGTGTGCCAAGTTGACAAAGCTATCTAGAAGATCTAGAAAATCTATTAAAGAGATCTAGTCAATCTATTAAAACTTCACCTTCTGCCTGGAAATACTGTGCAGCAGAGGCAGCCATGTGCCTGTATATCCCAAATCTAATTGGCTATTGGCTCTCCCCTTGGAGAAATAACCCATGGCTGATGCCACAAGCTTACATCCTCTACAGGTTAGGAGATGTTATAAGCCACAGTAAGACCCTGTCATATTTAACAGGGGGGAGTTCCAAGACACCTGAAGCTACAGGAAGACCCTGTCTCAAAAAAAAAAAAAAAGAGTATCTATGCTATACAAAAACACACAAGAGGCAACAAGAAAACAGTATTTCCTAAAATCTTATGAACATTTAGGTCTATAATGTTCATTCATTATCTCAATTAGCTTTTAACATTTTGTTAGTTTCTTTCTTCTAAAAAATAATTATTGGCTCAGCCATGATCTCTATAAATACTGTGCCCTCAAAGTCTCATCAATACTCAGTTTGTTGACAATAGGCAAACCATAGAGGTGAAATGTGTTGCTGTAAGCCTCCACCAGAGCCCATTTCTATAATTCACATCCATTAAGTATTCAAGAATGTTTGCACCCTTCCTTCAGGCTCTTGCTGAAGAAATGGGTGGGAGGAAGGAAAAGTTGTATGGGAGAGAAGAATGTGTGGGGCCTGAGATACTCAAGTGCAAGACAGGCTTTAAATGGGAGATTGTAAAACAATCTGTCAGCAGACTTTAGGTCTTCAGAAAATTGTGGGAAAATTTAAGCTAAGATGGGTAGCATTACTAAACCAATGGAACCTCCCTGCCACACCCAAGAAGTGAGTTATGTGATAAAATATTAGGATTTGCCTGTTAGAATTGAGTCATGCTGTCTATATATAACCAGACCTTATATAAATAATAAAACACTCTCTGTATTTAGGACCCTAACATGCATCCATCGTTGGTGTCTTTCCTGCACGTGTTTCCTACATGGTTCATCCTGGGAATGAATGGGCCTCCCCACAAGAAATCTGTTAAGAAATGGAAGTATCAGGACATAGTACAGGCTCAGTGAATTAAAGTATTTTGTACTTTTCAACTGCATCAGAGCCTTTACTTTATTGGAAGATGTAAGTCAGCAGCACACAGAAATCAATTCAGCCTTTGACAAAAGTTCTAACAATGGAGACAGAATACAAATTAAATCTACTTGTTCATGTTAATATTATAATTTTATTTTGTGCTTTTAAGTATAGCTATTTTGAAATTATCTTATTGTAATGTGCAATGAGTATGTCCAGATAGTTAACATTTCTATCTCCTTAAAACATTTTATAATATTCATTTAACCTATAATCTCATCTTTGAATGTGACTTCATCGAGTATTAAATGTCACATGAAAACAGTTTCTCATTTGTAATAATTATATATCTACTCCCTCATAACTCTTATTATTAAATGGTATCTAGTAATATTTTAATAATAATAATAATACAATTAATTAATTCTTAATCTTCATAATAATAAGAATCACCCCAGGTTGTGTCAACCACTGAAAGTATAAAGCCTCGCTTACAATAAGGCTGACTCAGCAGAGTCTGTTTGGTCACTAAGATTAAGATTTTTTTTTTTTTGAGTTTTTGATTTAACTGTAACACAGTAGACCTTAACTTGTTGGTGTATTGAAGCCAGTAAATTATGATAGTGCTTTGCGATAGCCGACCTTTGATGAGATCTCTGTTAAGCCTGTGCCAGGGAAAAAGCTGAAAGACGATATTTCCTCTCTTTTCTCATTCGATGAGAAGTATGAGGTTACTAGCTTCTAGAGGAACAGCTACAGTTAAATTTGTGTGTCTTTACATTTTGTCCTTAGCTTTGTTTCTTGTCTCTTCCAGGCTCTGCAACCTCCATCTCTCTGCTTCATCTCCCAATTGCCTCAAATTAAAAAGTACACTAATTATCTGGTTCTAGTTGATTTTTTAAAAATCATATAAGCATCAGAAGTTTGCTTTCATCGTTCCTGAGAGTCTTCACTGTTCTAGTTTGCTTTCAATTTGTGACAAAACACTCTTAAGCAATACCAATGTGGAGGAAAGAATTTATTTGGCTTACATCTTCTAGGCGGAGGCCAAGTTAAGAATTCTGGGAAGAAATCTAGAGGCAGGAGCATGAACACGGCCATGGAGGAAAGATGCTTACTGGCTTGTTCCCCTGGCCTATGCTCAACTTGCTCTCTTATATAGTACAAAACAACCTGCCTATGGGCAGCAGAGCCCACAGTGGGCTGGACCCTTTCACATCACTCAACATCCAAGAAAGCAGCCCACAGACATGGCCACAGGCCAGTCCAATGGATGCAATTTCCCAGTTGAGTCTCTATCAACCCAGGTGTGCCAAGTTGACAAAGCTATCTAGAAGATCTAGAAAATCTATTAAAGAGATCTAGTCAATCTATTA
The DNA here is from genome assembly GCA_009823505.1 of Rhizomys pruinosus. Classification (NCBI taxonomy): domain Eukaryota; kingdom Metazoa; phylum Chordata; class Mammalia; order Rodentia; family Spalacidae; genus Rhizomys; species Rhizomys pruinosus. Next base: position 47,461 of record VZQC01003602.1, read on the forward strand.
AAACTTCACCTTCTAAAGCTATCATTTGTGGGATGAGGATTTCAACATGTGAATTTAGAGGTAATATAAAATTCAGGTTACTGCACCTCTCCAGCTTCAATTCCTTCCAATCTACCTCCTCTCCCAGATGCATTTTCCTAATTTCTATTATAGATTTTGAATTGGCTAGTTTATTTCTGACAGGGTATTGCCATGTGTTATTCATGTATTTAACCTCAAAACATGGTATGCAGTGCTAATAATACTGAGACAAAGCCATGTGGAAGTCATTCATTTCTAGCTTACCGATGAAATGAATTGCCTTAGTGGGATAAAACATCACATATGCTGGAGAGATCGCCTAGCAGTTAAGATCGCCGACTGCTCTTGCAGAGGACCAGGGTTCGATCCCCAGCACCCACATAGCGGCTGATAACTGTCTTTGACTCAGTTCCAGGGGAATCTGGTAACCTCCACGTCATTGCAGGACACAGGTGAACCAACCTAAATGCAGGTAGTACATTTATACACATACAAAAATTAATAAAATTAAAAAAAATCACATATTGCAGTATTGTCATTTCTGATGTCTGGATTTCAGAGTTTTTAAGGTATGTTCTGGAGCATAGGCTTTTTTGGACATTGTACTAGAGAAATCAACCCAGACCACAGTCATCTAATATGTATATGACAAGGTCTCAATTGGACTTGCTTCCTAAGCAGAAACCATACAGATCAAAGTAACACACATTTCCAGACTTTTGCTCCCAAGCATAGTGGCACACAAATGTAATCCGAGCACTACTGAAGATGAGGCAGAACAATTACCAATTCTAGTCTAGCCTGTGCTACATGGTGAGATGCTGTCAAAATAAATAAGTAAATAACAAAGGGATTTTTTTACAATTATTTCATAAGCTCTTAAAACCACATAACCCCACTTTAAAAAATATAGATTTTCCATTTAATAAGTGAATAAGCTTACTTAGCACCTTATCCACTATTTTTCAGTTAGTAAGTAGAAAGGTTAAAGTTTGAACCTGTGGAAACTAAATTGACAGTTTGAATTTCTACAGAAAAATACTCCATGCTATTTTTGCCCTGACATTCTGTGACAATGTAGGTTCCTAAGTAGAATCACATTGTCATTCATTTTTTCTATCTTTTCAATGAAAATCCAAGCCTTGAATCACAGATAATTTCTGCCCATCCAGATGCATTATCAGTACCTCCTATGATTTCCTTTCTACTGATCCTTTAGTAGACAAAAGATCAGTAGAGAACTACCACTTTGGAATATCTAATTTCCAAAGGAAAAAGAATTCCCACTTGACATCAGTAAAATATAATCTTTAATAACATTGTCATGAATGATTGCTGTGCTACTGCTATTCTGGTTAACATCACTCTTGGAAATCACCCACTGGACAAGCCCTTGTTCAGTCAGAACACCAGTTTTGTGATGTAGATGAAAAAGGATATTTTATTCTCTACTCATGTGTCTCTATGGCTTCTTATACTTTCCCAGATTCATTGTCCCTGGGGGAATAAATGTGTATAATAAGTTCAATTTTTATTCTACCACACATCTCAGGGCTCTGTGCCCTGAGAATATGCTGTGTCTTAGCCTTGATTCATGACTGTTTTAATGCCTACAGTTAGCATTTACTACACAGGTTTCAACTCCAGTAAAAACACAGACTGTAGCCAAAGTGTGGTTTAGAAGAGCAAGCTGTTCCTGTAAAAGAAGCTGCTTAACTTATTTCAGAAGTCTAAGATTTGTGTTGTGTTATAATAAGGAGATAAGTCACAATGCTTGGGGCTTCATGTGTAACAATCATGTTTACAGATGCTCATTGCATCACTCTCAGTCCATTTCACAAACTCTACTGCTATCCTATGTCACTGTCCCTGTTATAATGATTGGTCTCCTGAACTTCAGTAGTGGGGCTTTTTCCTTTCTTTTTTTTTTAATATTTTTGAGACAGGGCCTCCCTGTAGCCCCAGCTGGCCCAGATCTCGCTCTGTAGACCAGGGTGGTCTTAAACTCACAGAAGCTTCTGCCTTCTGAGTGCTAGAATTAAAGATGTGTGCCATCATGCCCACCCTGTGGGGCTTATTTCTAATGAACATTTACTCCAAAATATAACCAGAGCATTTCTTTACAACAAAATCTCTTGTCTGGCATGAGAAAGAAAAGCAATTTGCTTTAGAGTTACTAGTACTTGAAGACATCACTGAGGATGGAACACCAATGCATATAATCTAATTAGCAGCCTCTCAGGCCGAGTACACCAAGTATTTTTGAGACAAATCAGAGAGGTTTGTATTGCTCTTAGAGGAAATAACAGGTCTCAATGTAGGCTTGAGGGCAATTGACAATTCCTCTCTAATTATCATTCAAGGAAGATAGATCTTACATGCAAGGTGCTACTCTTTTAACATCATGAAACAATGGGCTTCATTGCACCAATTTCAAGATTAAAGTATTTTAAATTATATTAGATATAGTAATTGTTTTCTTCCCACAATTTTTTAAAATTTTACAACATGCATGTCCAATTGCATGGGATTGAAATGACTCATTCACATCCAATGCATAGTAATGAAATGGACATTGTCTGTAGTTTACTCAAAGGTTCATCATGAAAGAAAATAGAGGAGATGAGTCTGAGAAAATAGTAACAATTGTTAAATGTAGGTAATGGATATTAAGACATATAATATTTTCTATTTTTTAATAACGGAAAGTAAAATAAACATGAAACGAGGTTCAAAAATCTGGGGACAAGCTCAATAGATCAGAAGGCAAAATTACCCTTATGTAGGAGAGGAGGTGAGCCTACATGCTGGCTTTCTTTGCTGTCCTTTCTTAGATTAATAATCTAATTACTATATAATGAACAAATATTTAAGAATACTTTCTAAGAAATGTTAAATGATGTGGTTTCCTGGAAGTTTGGCTTTAGCAGTAACTATCTACATATCTGTCAATCAGAAGCATAACCACTGCAAGAAGACCAAAACTGAAGGAAAAAGGGAAAGAAAGGACATCCAGCATTTGACTAGGGAGTCCTCCCCTTGTAGCAGGTCAGGTTTGATACATCATCATTAATATACACAGTTGCCACTCAACAAAAGAAATCCTTATCTTTTTTATCTGAAGAAATCACTAACAAGCATTTTTTAAAAGCATAGTAATTAGTTAATTTTAAAAAATGGTTTACTATATAATTATATCATGTTACAAAATAAGTGAAATAAAGAGGCATTATGGATAAAGAGGGCTCTGGGCTTATTCTATTTTCAACCTCTTCACTCTCAACAATGTGGTATCCATGTTCTTTTTGACAATTTCTTCTTTCTCTGTCTGTCTGTCTGTCTCTGTCATTTGCTGCAACACCCTTACCACAGTCTTTTTATAACTTTAGGTGATTTTACCATGCACATTCTAAAAAGGATATCCGTGAAACATATGGTATTTTCCATGCACATTAAGCAACAGAATATAACATACATATATATGTATTATTATATTTCTTTTCTTAATGTGCATGGAAAATACATATATTATTACTAGTATATATAATATGATATATATATATATAATGAACTATACAAATAGATAGAATATATAATATATATATAATATATATAATGATTTACTTGGGCACACTATGCAGACAAACAAGTGATACCAGTAGAAAATTCCCTAATTAGCTATAGAATTCAGACACTACAAAGAGAGACTAGAAAAGTACAAGTCAGTTAGATTCTTTGACTTTTGTCTTTAGTAATACTTTCATTAAAATAATCCAAAAAGGGGGAGTGGTGAGATAGCTCAGTGGTTAAGAGCAACGACTGCTCTTGCAGAGGACCGGGGTTCTATTCCCAGCACCCACATGGCGGCTAAGAGCTGTCTTTAACTCAAGTTCCAGGGGAATTCGATGCCATCTTCTGATGCATTTCACGACACGGGTGCACCAACCTACATGGAGACAGTACACTCATACACATAAAATAATAATAATAATAATAATAATAATAATAATAATCCTAAAGATGCATCAAGGAATTCCTATTCAAGTGATCACTAAATAAGTAGTAATATATCTAGAATAAATAAACTAAGAATTGTGCATGCATTAGTGAGTATGCAGGGCTGCTCTTCTGTGTACACATGTGAGTGTAAACACCAGAAGTAGACATTGGATGTATTTTCCAAACGTTTCTCCACTTTATATTTTTATATAGTTTCTCACTGAACCTGAAGGTTTCAGGTTTGGCTGGACTGATTGTCTGGGGAATTCAGGAATCCCTCTGTCCCTACCCTCAAACCCTATTTTATGGAGTGACAAATGTACACCATTCGACTTTTCTCATGGGTGCTGGGATCTGAACTCAGGTATCATGCTTATGCGGCAAACGCTTTTACACACTGACTCTTCTCGCTAGCCCTGGAATATCTCTTGTGTAATATTTGCCATAATATTAGCTTAGATTAATATTTCATTGGATAACACTGTAGTTGATAATATATGGAAAATAAAATTGAAATTAAAAATATTCTTTTAATTGCAGTATGTATAGATCAAAATACTAAGTTTGAATCATTGTGAAAAATAAGTTGTTTCTTTTATAAATTATAAATTTCATGTTTTTTGATAAATGATACTTCTTAAAAGTCAACAGGTACATAAATTTAATTTTTTTCCTGTCTATATTAGAAATATCGTACTTGGAATATTCCTATTCTTTATGCTCAAAATTTCAATTTAATCAGTGAACATTATGAGAATATAAAGATTGAAATATAGTAAAAAAAAAAAAGTACATTTTTGGGCTGGAGAGATGGGCTAGCAGTTAAGAGTGCTGACCGCTCTCACAGAGGATGCTGGTTCGATCCCCAGCACCCACATGGCAGCTGAGAACCATCTGAAACTCCAATTCCAGGGGAATCTGACACCCTCTTCTGACCTCCATGGCATTGTATGACACGGGTGCACAAACCTACATGCAGACAGTACATTCATACACATACAGAAATAAATTTTCAAAAGTACATTTTTTATTTCCATAAAATAGCATTTTCATTGAGTTTGTGGAAAGCTCACAAATAGCTTGTTTCCAAACTCACCTGGGTGAACAGAAATTGCTGTGAATTTGACAGCAAACTTCTCTGAACTAACCTTATAGCATGTGTCGAAATTAAAACTTTTTCTTAAACCATTGCAGAATTAGATCAACATTTCACATTGTATTTTTTTGAAATATTCCTCTTCAAATCATGTCAAATTTTCCCACAAGAAAATTAAGGGGAAGAAAAAAACCCCAAAATCCATAAATTAGTGTTCTAACTTTAGACATGGATTGCAGTGTCCCTAGTAAAATTAAGATGCCATTTAAATCACATATCAAAAACAAAGAATTAAGAAAGGAATGGTGTAATCTATCTCATTCTACCCATCTGTCTTACTCTCTATATTTACCTTCAGATACATATAAACATGCATAGTTTTTTAAACAGTGAGATGAAATTAGAAAGATGAAGGAAACTATGAAAAATATGCACCATATGGTTGGAGCAACAGAGGAGCCGAATTCTCACCTTCCACTTAGAGATTATCTGTTTCAACAAAACCTAATCACACATGCTTTTGAAAGAAAGCACAACACCATATACAGACTTCTGAATATATGAAACACAATTTTCCTGGAATTAAGATGAGAAATGGCCATTACCTGTTTGGACTGGTTCCCATTCTCACAAGGGCAAATTCCTTTACTGCCATTTTCTTTTCCCATTATAGATTCTGGCACCAGGACAAGATATTAGGATTTTAATATCTTAATATATTCCATGATATATACTAGTGTACTTTACTATTTTGACCTTTTGGCACATCATATTTTGCTTTAGATGGCCAATTCACTCTTGGCTCTCAAACTCAGGATGGCTATAAAAGAGTGAAATGAATGGATTGACTATAGTTAGTCACAATACAGAATACTGAAAAGGTCATTGTATCTCATCAACTATGCTATTACTCACGGAATATGCAGGATCTTAAATATTTGATACCAAGGTCTTGTGACAAAGAAAGCCAAGAAAAAAGGAATCAAGAATCATTTTTTTGTGACAAAATTACACCATAATTCAAGAATGAAAAATGGTAGAAGCCTAGCACAAGGCACAAAAAACATTATCACTTTTGTTCATCTCTTCCTTTTTGGTAAAATAAAAACATGCTCTTACAAGGGAAGAGGCATTTTAGAGACAATGTTTAAATGGTAAGAGAGCAGCTTGACACTAACTGAACTCAAGAATTTCAGTATCTGGTAGTGTTTCTTTTTCAAGAGTTCCTAAGTCATGTTTACTGAGTTTTGTGGATAGTGATAAATATGTACACCTCTAATAGAAATGAAATGAAAATTACAGAATGGAAAATACTAGAATAGAAAGTTCTAAAGGATAGTTTCAGTAATATGTCTGTTTGCACCATATATATTATTAGCAATTTTCCAAAGAAGGCCAACCTTCCTATCTGAAGTAAGACCCTGTCATATTTTACAGAAAATAAAAACGTAATTAATGGATTAACATAACATCCAAACATCTGAGTCTATTCCAAAGTAACCTACCATAACAATTAATACTGTTTAAATACCTATATATCTAATTGCTTGTGCTTCATTAGTAGGATTGAAAGGTTATTCCTGGACAAACTGTCAGCCCATGAAAGGAAACAGCCAGAATTTACCAGACTCCAAAACGACAGCTCCAGAGAAAGTAAACTGTTTTGCCTCACATCCACCCGTGCCCCTTTTTTAAGCCTGGGGAACAATCTGTGGAAGAGAGGGCATGGTAGAATGTAAGGGCTGCAACTGGGGTGAAACTACAGCAATATAGACTGGACACTTATTTGATCAACTTGATTGTACATCAAGCCCCCCCCCCCCCAGCTGGTTGGTGGGACCCTTGGGCTGTGTGGGTTTCAGCACAACTGCTTGCAAATTGATTTTACATGAAGGATGCTTGTACTCATAAATAAAGAAAAAACTAAGTTCTTAGGTGGTCCATTTAGTAACTTTACCATAACTATTTTGATGGTAGATTTGAAGGCAATCAAGTATGTAAAAGCAAAAGTGAGTTTAGTTGTACAAACATGAAAGGGGAATTCATCTGAAGATGAAAGACAGATCACACACACACACACACACACACACACACACACACACAGCTCTGTCTTAATAACAATGTCTCGAAGCTGATCTTTCACCTTTCACATAAGATTAGAATCTGTAGCTAAGACATAGGATCAATCCATTTGAGAGGTGAAGAAAGGGGTAGCTTCATCTTCACACAAAGTTGTTCCCACCAACTTCTCCTGAGTTACAGACCAAATGTGTTGTACACACGCAAATATTTTCTGCAAACAACGTGTGCTGGTGGATGGGTGCCTCTGAGTCCTCCTCTACTGCAGTGTCCAAAGCTATGGCTGCCATTGTCACCCCGCTAACCGGAATGAACTGTTCCTGCCCATTATTGATGGAAGCACAAGTTTCAGAGAGAGAAGACTAGGGTGACTGAAAACTAAACACATAGAGTACAGTGGGTCAGGCTGAGAAATTAAGAGCATGTAGAAGAAATATCACAGGAGACTGAATCTGAGAAAGGCAAAGGAAATTACTTCCTCCTTCACCAGAGCCAATAGACCTTCACTGAATCACTGGGACTGTGTGGTGAAGCATGGGGCTAGGTTCTGACTATAGGCCTTTCTGTGGGTGGGCCATCTGATCCCCTTCAAATTCTGTCTGGTAGAAAGCCCTGCTTGCAAAAGACATAATTCCTAATTTCCCAGGGTCAAGGTTGGTTGTAACTTGCTATAGAAGCATAGGGTCTCTGTAGGGAATTCTAGAGAAAAATGATTTACACTGACAGAAGTCCCTCTCATCTGGAAAGGCAGCTAATTTAGGTGTCTGAATTATGGAGATTAGCAGTCCTTGCCCTGAGAAAAATGACAATGCAACTACATTATCCGAAAGAGAAGAAAGTACTGACCATAATCCCTTATATTTCATATTATCACCTGTTTTAAAAATATTTTAGTTGTTTAAATTTGTTCTATATATTTATTTCCAATTGTTAATTTAACTGTTAAGCTTCTGTGTTCTAACTTCTATCTTATGGGAATTCATGATTGTCTCTTCCTCTCCCACAAGTACAGAATCTTTTACATTCACAAATATCCGTCTACTCCCCCTCATATATCCAACCTCTGTACTTTCCTTTCACTCATATTGTGCCCCTCTTCTCTTGTCCCAATCTTCCTCATTTATTAATCACATATGGATATATTTAGCTCAGAAACTACAAACTGGTTTTCTGACAATAATTACCCTATGAAACTTAAAAGGGACACAAGTAATAGGTTCAGATGTCTTCTAAGGCAAATCAATGCTGGGTCTGCTACGAAATCACGATAGGAGTGCAGGTGCCCCTCTGCCCCAAACAGCAGTGTAGCAAGAACCAAAATTCATAGTGAAGACAATCCCATAGGAAACTCATTAACCAAAACCAAAAACTAACAGAAAATAGGAAAAAAAGAAAAATTAAAACCTGAAGACACATCCAACTCAACAGAAGTACAAAAAA
>VZQC01003602.1:58634-157863 GCA_009823505.1 Rhizomys pruinosus
AAAAAAAAAAAAAAAAAAAAAAAAAAAAAAGACAAAGAATGTGAGACACCACCCTAACATGACACATTCACAACTTCACAACTCCTCAATCATAGAAACCAAAAGCACCAAATTAGGTGTCCTGTCATAGAAAGAAGTCAAATTTTGTTTCTGGGAACATTAATGACCATATTGAAGACTAAAACAGCAAATGTAAAAATCAAAGAAAATTAGTTCAAGATCTCCAAAATAAATGAGAAGGTAACTTGGAGGGGAAATTAAACAAAAAAATCAACAAGGAAAGTGTCAAAGTGAAAAGAGCCAAAGAAATTCTGGTAATGAAAAGATTAGTCATTAAATTATAAAAACTCAATATCAAGCATTATAAGACCAATTGGAAGAATGACTTTCAGAAATAGATGATAAATTTGAGATAATAGCACATGTAAAAATATATAAACAATACAATGAACAAATGTTATAAAAACTTCCAAGTCTGAGATATATTAGAGAGGTAAAAATCAGGAGAATTTTAGAAAGAAATTAAAAAAATACTATTCAAATAAATAATCTTAAAACTATAAGGGAAATACCACCGAACTGTAGACAAATGCAGAATGATTAAATATTTTTTCAGAAATCCTAAATGCAGGAATGTCAATAACCATCAGACAAAATTTCCTTATCCAGCAATGTTGTCTTTTAAAATTAATGCCAAAAGAAAAACATCTCAGGCCAAACAAATTAAGGCAATTCATGAAAACCAAGCTGGTACTGGAGAAAGTTCTTAAATAAATGCTGTACACAGAGATGGAAGAAAGATGACCCAAACCAGGAAAACACTTGAAATAGAACATAAGGGGAAGAGATGAACAGAAAAGAACCAAGATATGCCCATGGGGACAATAATGGCACATATGTTATGGGAGTATCAAACCCCTTTTTTCTCCATTTCACAGGAGGAAAAACATGCCTTTTATTGTAGATATGGCCTAAAAAAAAATACATGGCTGTGGAGCCTATAAGACCCAGGGGTAAATCTAACCTTAATTTTCTAAATGAGAACAGTGTCAAACTGCCCTCTAAATTTGTATCTCATTATTCCCTATATACTATTACAATTTTCAGACCTCATCAGAAATGTTTCTTTGTTAATTGGAGGGTTGTTAATACAGAAACCTAAAACTTATCAAAGTGCAGAGAGTGTCCAGTGGTCAGTCACAAATGGGACATCTAGATCACCCCTCCACCAAGGCTCACAAACTATCACCAAAGAAGAAAGTTTCTTAGAGCCAGAGGTCAGGGGGACCAGAGTAAAATAGTGTCTGCTGGCCGTAACAGGACCACTGTACTCAGGAACTCACAGGAGCTGTGGTTGTCACCACAGGAGCTGTATAAGATGAGTCCACATTCTACCACAGAGTGTGGAGTTCTTGAGGCTCTACCATTAACCAAGGAACTCTGGATATTTGAAGTCTTCTGGAGATGAGTGAGTTTTATTTAAGTGTTTGACCCCTGGTCTCATACACCAACTTCAGTGGATGGGCCAACAACCAAGAATATATGGATAACACAAGTTGGAGTTGATGGGTTATTAAACAATTAAAAAGAAGGACAAGAAGTTGGGGATTAGGGAAGTAAGGTTGCATATGACAGGAGTTAAGGGGAGGAATTGGGAGTAAATATGATCAAAATACATTGTATGAAATTCTCAAAGAAGAAATAAAAATACTTATTTTAAAAATGAAACAAAATGTTCTCTGTAGCATAGGCAATAAAATTGCTTTATCAAATATTGGGCTTTATATTCTACCTGCAATTATTTTTCCATGTGTTTTTATTGGAGAGTGAATAAATATATACTCTTAAAATGTCCTGGAAGAATGACTAGATTAGTTGTACCCCAGTGTAATAAAGTCTACAGTAATGGCACGGAGACTCTATTAGACTAAATGGTGAAAACTGAGAGCATTTCTTTTATAATCTATAATGTGACAAGGATGCTAGATCTCTCCATTCTTACTCAATATAGTGGTTAACATCTTAGCTAGAGAAATAAGAAAAGAGAAAGTTGTAAAGTGGCTACAAATAGCAAAGGAATAACTCAAAGTATTCTCTTTGCATGTGACATGATTCTGTACCTGAATGATTTATGGACTATACCATGAAACTTTCAAATCTGGTAATACTTTCCAAAGTTTCTCAATAGGCATAATCAACATGTGAAATACTGAAAATGGGAGAGAAGACCATTAGACGAACATTTTGATATACAGGCATAAGGAAGAATTTTCTGAATATGACCCCAACAGCCCAGGAAATAAGATCAAGAATTGGCAAATGAGATGACATGAAACTACAAAGACCACAGAAAAAAGACACTATCAACAGAATGAACAGAAATTGTACCAAATGAGAAAAAAATAACTCTGTGAACTATGTATACTTCAGACAAGGAATTAATAACGTGAATAGGTAGAAAACTTCAAAAATTAAACAAAAATGGAATTTTCAAGCTAGAAACTAGATGAGTACATCGATTTGACTTAACGTTAAGAATCATTAAGAATGATAGTCACAGTGATACTAGTGAAATACTAAAGACAAGTTGTTACATGAATTGTATTCTGTTCACACCATGGAACTTTAGGAAAAATCCTAATGGCTCTGTAAGTTGAAAAATGTATGTAACAGCATAATATCTGGAGAACCCTCCCATTTTTTAAAGTATTCATGTATGCATGGAGAATTGTTTAATTTTAATCATAATTTTGACTAATTTTCACAATGGTAACTCTGAGTAATGACATGATGATATGATGTTGGATTTGTATGTGTGCTTTTGCATGTGTGCATATGCAGGAAAGTCATATGGGAAGAATAAAGTCTACAATATTAGCAGGAGGTCATGTGTGAAAAGGTCACAATTTTTGATGATTTTTGTGTATATGTATCATGTCTGCTTCCCTGAATTTTCTTCAAAATTCATAATCAAAATACAGTTGTTTTCAAAACTGAAGAAAACACCATCCTTAAGAAGGGAAGAAGGAGGAAAGGAGGAATGAAGGAAGGAAGGAAGGAAGGAAGGAAGGAAGGAAGGAAGGAAAAGCATCTAGAAAAATGTGAAGAAATTAGAAAGCGAAACCTTGAGTGTCTGTGTTTTTTGGTTTCATGAAGCTCTTCTAGTATTGACACTACTTTTCATGAATTGTCATGTTTTGTCTAGAACTAATTCCCGGAGGCTTGAGAAAACAGATTAGGGCTACAGATAAACCCAAGAAAAGCATGGAGAGGGCAAATGTGCTGATTATAGTAAAACTACAGTTAATTCACATGTATCCCTCCAACTCTACCAGGGCAGACAGTGGAGTGTGCTGTAAATGCTGCATGCTTGGGAAGCCACATGACTCAAGTCTAACATTCTGTACCTTTCATAGATTTGCAGAATCACACAGCACAACTTTCTTCAAAAATAATCATCTGTGCCTTCTTTGCAAAGGATCACTTTAAAGTGTCAGAAAGTAAGTGCGCATCCCCATGTCTGGCTAGGTTCTTCTGACACCAGGAGCAATCCTAGTTCACCCCACCTTCCTTGCTGGCTTTGGTTTCTCCTGCCTTAAAGGAGATTGGGTTTGGATAGATTAATTCAACTGTGGGCTCTTAGCAACATAACATTTTCATTTATTACAAAGCCATAAAGTTATGAGAGAACTACTCTACCTTCTCATAGGTCCCTTTTTGAATTATGAATATAATAGTACTTTAGGAAATATTGCCTTATTTCAGTGCCACAAATTTTGTTTTACAAAATGTGACACATTAAGTTTTTTTCTGTGTTGTATGACCTGTAAGATTTTTGAGGCTAGGCATCACCAGAAAGCTGCTCATAAACGGTCTCTTATCTCCTTTGAAATTATGTACGCAGGTGATCTAGACAGTTCTAGGTACTTAGAAATACAGTGTCAGGAGAGGTTTCTTTGGGGTTTTAGAGATTATAAACCTATTAATTAGAAGGAACATTCCTATTTTCTGGCTATTATTGTATGTTATGCAAATCTTAGCCTTGACAATTAATTTTTCTTACTACTACTTGTTTAGATGCAGCTTCTTTGGATGACTAACAACAGTGCTGAAACATTTCCCTTTTCTGGGAACTCATCACCAGTTTCTGTTACTTTTAGTTCTAGGATGTATTTGTGGTTGATATTCCAGTTGGAGGTTATGTGTGGGGAATACTAGCCTGAGGTCATGTTGGTGGTCTTTCAATGAAAAGCCAATGCTAGACTTTGTGTTTTTTTTTTTTTTGTCTTCAATGAAATTACTTTTAATAATTAATCATCATTGCAATGGCTACTTAAGAAAATAACACAGACATTGGGTTTGAAAATCTCTTAGAATTATTTTGTTTGATATTTAGAAATAAATAAAGTATTCAAGACGTATCTGAGGGTAAGAAATTCACTTTCTGGATCAGGACGAACTGAGCAGGTAGCTCATAGAATTACAGACAAACCTCCACTTCTCTCTGGCCATTTCCTAATAATAATTCACTTCTTTTTCTTAGATTTCTACCAAAGCCTTTGCAAAGCCTCCAAGTTTCTGTCTTGTGCTACAGACATGGAAAGTGAAGCTTAGGTTTCTGAGAGCTTTGTGCCTCCCTCCTCCTTATGCACAGGGTTTAGGAGAGCTGTTTCTTTACTTTCTTTGAGCTACAGGGAAGGAACAGCAGAGAAGGAACCATATCGCTAACATTTAAAGACAAACCAATACCAGTTACATTTTCTGTGTGTAGGAGGGCTGAATGTTAACAAATGATTATTCCCTGTCAGACCATAAAGCACAAGCTGGCATTTGATGGATCCAGGGAGTTAAAAACGCAGTAATGTAACACTTACATAAAACCGCCTTTTGTTTAATAAGAATAACTAATGTTCCAATCATAGTAATGGCAAATGTGAGCACACAGGGCTGTAGCATCTAATGAGATGGGACCTCCATATATGAGGCCTGTAATATAAATTACAGGCATATATGAGGCATATATAATATAAATTACAGGCAAATATAAATGAGGCATATAAATTGCCTGCAGAATGCTGCACAGAAACCAAGAAAGGTGGTTCTGATCCACTCTACCACCAAAAAAAATTGCTGAGAACACCATATAATTAATGTTCTCACGATTATAATGTAATAGATTGTAAGCATTCTGAAATAAGAAAGATACAAATTTTCAAAACAGAATTACAGTATTCGTCAATGCTCTTGAATTTAAAAACAAATTAATCTAAAAATACAGTAGACTAGAGAAAAGAAAAAAAAAAAGAAAAATCACCCATCTTCGTGCTTCTGTAACTGCTCTACGTTCTCCATATAGTCATTGTCTTTCAAATTATGGAATCATAGATCCTTGTATCAATCTGTCAGTTTCTGTTACTATAAGAACTATCTGAGAAAATCAGATGTTAAAAGGTTTATTTTAGACCATTGTCCTACAGATTTCAGTCCATAAACAAGTGGGTCTTTTGCTTTGAGCCTTGTGGTGAAGAAAGTTATCAATAGTTAAATATTGGAAGACAGGGCAGCCCAGGCTTTCATAGCTTGTTATGTGCATGAGGCGAGCCACCCCCTCCATTCAAAGAAAGAAAACAAAAAAGCAGAGGCAGGTGAAAACCTTTCCAGTATTTCCCAGTGAATCAGGGTAGGAAACACTCAGATACTCAGAAACACTGAGATATTTGAGCATGTCAAAATGTTTGAAGTAGTATAATTGATGATTGGTTAAAAAGTACATGATTTCTTTTCTTCCCATAAAAAGTAAAAGGGCTCAGCATTAGTTTTTTCAATCATTGATCAATCCTTTTGTTTGAAACAGGGTTTCATCACAGCAAATTGGCCACAGTTCACTAATTGCTTGATTTGTTTAGACTTAGAAAATGCTTAGATTTTCAACTCTTCCCAAATTGCCACCTAGTCCAGCTGGTAACTGCAGGAACACATTACTTCTACTTATGTGAACACAAATAATGCTGATTGTGAGAGACATTCTTTTTCATGTTTGATTGACCATCAGGAGTTTAGAATTCTACAAAGGGAGCAGGATGCATGTTCCAGGGAGGTTTTTCTTTACCTTGCACATCCAGTTTTATTAAGTGTTGTTTAATCTAGTTGAGGGAGCATCACAAGTTGATATTCTTGCAAAAAGACCCCCAATTCTGGTCTTCTTGTAAGTAAAGTCATTTGGGACAGGGACAAGTGCTCTTTTCTGAATCCCATTCTGGCCTGCCATTTCTCCCAAACCTAACAGATCTTCACACACCTACTCTCATTTCATATTCACAGCTTGGTATTGTCTCACTGTCTTAGACTGGAAATAAACACAGCTTGCAAGGCTGTCTATACAATATGCTCTTGCACGGCCAGACTCGCACAGAGCAGATGAGTGCTTATGCATGTGAGGGCTCACTTTCTACAGAGGGCTGTGAATGATATCAGCTTTGGCTAATATCATTCTTCCTGAAATTCTTCAGATTGCTCAACGCTTCTTTTTTATTCTCTCTTATTTACTTTTACTTATTGAGATATAATTTCTTTAAAATAAAATGCATAGACATACAAAGTTTTCATTTGATAAACATAATATGATATATATATATATATATATATATATATTGTAAACATATATTGTAAACCCATGACATAATTGTACCAAACAAATACAGACTATGTCCATCATCCTAGGAAGACCCTTTGAGGCCCTTTTAGTTTGCTTGGCATTTCTTTCCCTAACTCACCTTCCTGCCCAGGCATAACCCTGTAATTTCACCATAGCTTAGTTTGCCTATTTTGGGCCTTTATATAAATAGATTCACATAGAGTGCTCCTCTCCATGTTTGGGTTTGTTTTCTCATCATAACATTTTTAATTCATCTGTGCTGAATGTATAAGAACTTATGTTCCATTTCATTGCTTGGTAGAATTTCATTCTATGATAATACAGCAATTTGTCAATCCGGTGCTTTATTGGTAAGTACTCTAATTATTCACAGTTTGGACTATTATAGTCAAAGTTGCTATAAATGTTCATATACAAGATGTTCATATACAAATCATATTTTAACTTCTCATATACAAATCATATTTTAATTTCTGTGGTATTTACTGAGAAGGCAAATTGCTGGGCTGTTTGTTTCTTATTAATATGTTGCCTGCAAGAAAAAAAAAAACAAACAAGTTTGGAGAGGAATGTTTCAAAAGTACTATATTGCAGTCAGATAAAAAAAGTTGCAGTGTTCTGTAACTGAATGTACTGCACTATATATTTTAAAAAATGGTATAAATGATTTTCAGTATTGTGTTAGTTACTTTTCTATTGCTCGGATAAAACATGACCAAGGCAATTATAGAAGGATGATTTATTTGGATTATGGTTTTGGAGGCAGAGTCCATAAGAGCGAAGGAGGCAAGGTAGCAGGAGCAGAAAACTTCCAACTCACATTATCAGTCATAATACAAGTAGGAGAGAACAAAAACAACAAAAGGACTGGGAAAAGAACTCTGGAAAGGCTCAGAAAAAGATGCAGGACATGTATGACAGGGTATAGAGAATTGGGTGGGGTGGGGGACATGGAAAGGAATGTAACTCTAGATTTGATTGAGAAATGATGTAAGACTTATGGAAAAAGTTTAATAACAATAAAAATAATTTTGTGGAAAAAAACTGGTAGTGGGATCTGGTTATTACCTCTCATAGCCCACCCCCAGTGATGTCATGCTCCCTCTGAAAGGCTACACATCCTAGGAATTCCAAGACCACCCAAACAGCACAATAGACCTAAAAACAGTATTCCAAGATCTCAAATATTTGAGCTATTGGGGACCATTTCTTGTTCTAATCACCACAAGTATTTTTATCATAAAGAAATAATCATTGAGGAGATAAGCACTTATCCAGATCTGAACATGAATGAATGCATGCATTGTATTGAACCATTGCACTGGTGACAATCAATGAGTGGAGAAAGGGGCCGTATGAGTTCACAGTCCCTCCAAGAGTAGGGATGGTTGAAATTTCCCTTTTTCATATTTTAGTCCAAATCCGATATTGCTTCTAGATGCATCTTTTTCATTATAATCAATATAAGACATGGGATCATATTTCATTTAGGGCTAGTCTATACTTCCCTGATGACTAATGAGGCTCAGGACTTGTCTATGTTTTCATATATTTCTTGTCTGTTTTTACATTTTTGTGAAGTGGCTGTTTAATAATTTGCAATATGTATTTATTTATCTAATTTTTATGTGTATGAGTGTTTTGCTTGCATGTATATAGGTGTGGCAGGTGCATTCAGAGCCCAGGGAAGCCAGAAGAGGTTTCAAATCCCCTGGAACTAGAATTAACTGCAGTTGTTAGCGACCATAAGGTGCTTGGGGACTGAACCTAGATCTTCTGGAAGAACAAAAAGTGCTTTTAACTGCTGAGCCATCTCTCCAGCCCTTGAATGCTGCCAGTTTTTACCTATGTGACCTTTATTGCTTATTTATATACATGCTTTATATATTTTGGACACAAGTCCTTTATTAGATTTCAATTTTTGCCATAATTTTTACTATTCTGTGAATAACTGATTACTTTTTCTAGGAGTTGTTTCATGAGCAGAAATCTTTTATTTTGGAGAAGTCTAATTTATCATTTTTTAATTTTCTTGTTAGTATTTCTTAAATTCATCTTAAGAATATCTGTGTAGTCCAATCACAAAGTATTCTTTGTTTTTTTCTCAAAAGTTTATTATTTTAGATTTAGCATGTAGGTTTATTTGAATGTTAATTTTTTATTATGAAATGTTTCATGAGTATTTTTTCAGTATACATATCCCGATGTTCTAGAACAAAGTTCTGAACAGATTACCTTTTCTTTGCAGAACTGACTTGATATTTTTCTTGCAAACAAATGATAATACAAGCAGATCCATCTTGATTCACTATAGTCTCCCTTTTATTGGTTTGTCTAGTTTATTATGATCCCATGCTATTTTCCTACTTCAAAGTGTATAATGAAATTGGGCAATGAAAGTCCACTAACACTTTTGTTCTTTTCAAGATTGTACTGACTAATCTAGCATTTTGATTAGAATTGCATTGTGAATAAGGACATTTTGAGAATCAAGACTTTAACAATATTAAGTATTCTAGCTCATGAAATACATATTTTCAATTATGGTACACTTTATTTTGTTATACTAATATGTCAAATTTTTCTGTATAAAGGTGACAAACATTTGTCTTATATGTATTTGAAGATGATTAATGTTCTTTGCATATATTATTATTTTCTAAATTTTGCTAATAATTGGGCATTGCTAATACACAGAGATATTATTTACTTAACATTGCTTTTTTAGATGTTCATTTCTTTACTAAATTTTGTGTCAGGACAGGGTCTTTAACTTTTTAATTAAAAAATTAACTATGTATACGTGTGAATTCCTCTGAATGATTATGCATGCTTAAGCACAGGTGCCTTAGGATCTCCCAGAGATAGAGTAACTGGTGTTGTGAGCCAACTGATTTCTGTAGTGGCGAGTGAACTAGTTAGTGTCCCCCAGAAGAGCAGGCTGTACTCTAAACCACTGAGGTATCTCTTTGGCAAGGAGATTTTAAAAAAATGGAACTTTTGTACATTTCATACAACAATTCTTAAAAAAAAATAGAGTCCCTTCTTCATACATGCAGGAGAGGATGTTTTAGTAATTCTGTGATATTTTCCCCGTAGGCAACAATTTTATCTTAAGTTACTTATATTATACTGGCTAAGACTTGAAATTGAAATGACAAACAAAATGTATTCCTTTTAAATATGTTTCAACTTTAAATATTAAGACTTGATCACAAGTAATATTAAATTTTGTCCTTATAAATGTTCCTTACATTAAATAATTTAATTTTTTTTACTAATAATAACCTATCATTAATGATATAATAATTTGATAATTTTTTCCTCAAATCTCTTGTAAAGGCCATTTTCTATTTTATTCTTCAGATTGGTGCTTCACACCATTTTATTTCAAATGTTAAATGAGTATATGGTTGATGATGATAGATTACATTTTGACAAATTGCTGTATTTTTGTTACTACAATTTATGATGGATATTGACCTAATTTTTTCTATTTTGAAATGGGATTAGATTTAGGCTTGGTTTTTAAATTAGTCAAGCACTGTAACTTCAATCTCTCTGAGGTTGTATAATATTATAACACTAAGCTCAGTTAAATACTTGTAAGATCTCAGCTATTGAAAATTTATGGAATATGATGTATTACAAATCTAATTTTTTACATGTATATAGTATTTTATTTTATTTTCATTTTTTGTTTCCTTAAATATTTTTTATTTTACTTAAATTATAAAAGTTTTTGACAAGAATTTAATACTCTCTTATTATATCTTATCATGTGTTTAATAGCCCGTGTTTGTTTGTTTTCTGTTGCCGAGATAAAATACCAGAAACAAGACAATTTACAGACAAAGGGCTTGTTTTGTCTTATGGTTAAGAGGAAGTCTGCATTGTTGAGGGGCAGGGCATGGCAGCAAACAGCTGGAACAGGAAGCTGAGAAATCAGATCTTCAACAGCAAATTCGAAGCCAAAAGACAGGGTGGAAAGGGGGTGAGGCTGTGACTTCTTAGAGGCTTCTCCAAGCACATAAATCCCCTCTACAGTGACACCTCTTAAAGATTCCATGATGTCCCCAGACAGTGCCACCAACTGGGGA
Source organism: Rhizomys pruinosus (assembly GCA_009823505.1). Lineage (NCBI taxonomy): Eukaryota > Metazoa > Chordata > Mammalia > Rodentia > Spalacidae > Rhizomys > Rhizomys pruinosus. The sequence continues at coordinate 69,390 of VZQC01003602.1, forward strand.
CCAAGTGTTCAAGGCCTTGAACATATGGGACTTATTTCTCATTCAAACCAAGTCACAGTCAGAGCGTTTTCTTCTTCATTGCTGATATATTTCGCTGTCCCTGTCTTTCTTTTATGTTGATTAGTCATAATAAGGGTTTGTTACTGTTATCCTTCTGTTCAACTTTAGGCTGGTGAGATGACTTAACTGCCTATTACCTTGTCTGAAGACCTAAGATTCATCTCTGTGTCAATATGGTAGGAAGAGAGAAACAATTCTTGAAAATTGTCCTGTGATATACACATGTACACACCATGGCATGACACTCTGCACCCACCACAAAATGAACAAATGCGTGTACCAAAATTTAGAAAACAGGGCTGGAGAGATAGCTCTGTGGTTAAGAATACTGACTGCTCTTGCAGAGGACCCTGGTTCAATTCCCAGAACCCACATGGTAGATAACAACTGACCATAAATCTAGTTCCTGGGGGTCTGATGCCCTATTCTGAGCTCTGTGGACTTTACATGACACAGACACACTTACATACATGCAGGTAATTTACTCATACACATAAAATAAAAATAATAAATCAAATATAAAAAAAATTAAAAAAATTTAAAAATATTGTTGAGATGATTTCTTAAAAGCTGTATCTCGGCTGGAGAGATGGCCTAGCGGTTAAGAGTGCCGACCGCTCTTACAGAGGACCCGGGTTCGATCCCCAGCACCCACATGGCGGCTGAGAACCGTCTGAAGCTCCAATTCCAGGAGAACTCCAGTTCCAGGGGAATCTGAGACCCTCTTCTGAACTCCGCGGCGTTGCACGACACGGGTGCACAGACTTGCATGCAGACAGTACATTCATACACAATACAGAAATAAATAAAATTAATAAAAAAAATTTAAAAAAGCTATATCTCTATAGTTTATTTCCTCTAGAGTTTATACAATTTATTTCAATGGTTTTTACTCTGATTTTCAACTATTATTTTTGTTTAATGTTTATTTATAAACAAAAAATAGTTGAAAATTTCCTTGCGAGGGTCTGTATGATAATATTTGTAGCCTGACTGCAACCACAACTAACAAAAGTAAAAATAGACAAGTGGTCACACTAAAATAAGAAGTTCCTGAAAACCAAGGGCCCAGGGGAGTGAAGTGACATTTTTGCCGCAGAACAGAAGATTGTCTCTCAAGTATGAATCTGATTAATGTTAACAGCTCATTTTTGATTAATAAATTACTTACAAATATTTTATTTTTAAATCTTTCTGTGTGTGTGTGTGTGTGTGTGTGTGTGTGTGTGTGTGTCTGTGTGTTTTATCCTTGCTCATTTGGACCTGTATAGAGGTCAGGAGTTGAGGTGGGATATTTTCCTCAATCTCTTCACTTTATTTCTGGAGACAAGCTTTTACTGAATCTAGAACCTGCTGTTACTAGTGAAATGAGCGGAAAGGTACTGGGATCCTTCTGTTTCCACTGGATGGTGTCAGGGTTCTGCGTGCTCATAATCCTGGCAGATGGTTTTTGCCTTCTAGACATAGGAACTGAGACTCTGAGCTCAATCTTCATGCTTTGCCAGCAAGCACTTGACCTTCTGAGATATCTCCCTAGTCCTTATTTACAAGGACTATTTTAATGAATGTCTGAATATTTGGGAATTTTCCTGATATATTTATGTTGTTTTTGAAATTGATTTTATTGGTTCCTGAAAATATTCTCTGTAAAATCATGATACTCTGAGACGTGTTGTGTCTAGCATGTCATCTACAGTATTGCAAGTACACTGAGAGCACTATGGGCACTGAAGTTGGTGGCCGTGGACCATAAACATACAGCAAGCACAATAGGCAGTCACTATCACACAAAACATATGTTTTTGTGTCTCTGCTTGTTTTGTTTGTTTCTCTTTAAATTTACATTTTTATTGAATTTTTCTGAATTTGCTAAAGAACTATGTTAAGATCTTTATGTAAAGTTTGAAATTTGTCTAGTTTGCATTTTAGTTTTGTTAATTTTATTTTACTGTGAAACTCACAAGGTGAAGGAGTGATTGTGATTTCTGTGTCTCTCAATGGACATTTCATTTGTCCTCATGGATTATTCTTTTATCTCTGCTTCTATTTTATGTTTTGATGAATTACTATATATTTCACATGATTCTCCCTATGATTTTTGTCTTTGTATTTAAGGCATATTTTTATGAATTGTACGTAATTAGGTATCGTCATTTTTGTGCAGTCTGTTATCTTTTTAATTTACAACTATTATGACCTTACTAAATAAATATTTCTTGTTTTATGCTTTCCTGTCTTTCGTTATATTTATCTGTTCCATTTCTTCTTTGTTTTGTTTATAGATATCCATTATCTTTTAGACTTTTTGAGACATGGTCTCCATGTAGCCAGAGCTGGTCTGGAACTCTCTCTGTACACTAGGCTGGCCTCTATCTCACAGAAATCCACCTGCCTATGCCTCCTGTGTGCTGTGATGAAAGTTGTGTGCCTGTACTTCTGGCCCATTAACTTTTTTGTGAAATAGACTTTGTTATTCTATTTCTAGCCTCTATGATTCAAATTTCTTAGCCATTTATACTTTTGATATATATGTAAATAATTTTATATGTTTTTATTAGTATATGTTAGGTAAAAATAACATGGATTTATGCATATCTGTATCTATATGCCTTATATGCATGCATATCTATAGAGAGAAAGTTAATAGAATGATAGGTAGATAGAATTAAAAGTAGGCTGTACCAGTAAGAAATCCCTGTAATGGTTTAAGCACTCAGCAGGCTCATGCATTGGAAGTTCCTAGTTGGTGATATTTTAGAAATCAGAAGACACAAGCTGGGTGTGGTGGCACATGCCTTTAATCCTAGCACTTGGGAGTCAGAGGCAGGCAGATCTTTGTGAGTTCAAGGCTAGCCTGGTCTACAGAGTGAGTTCCAGGACAGCTGGGGCTACAGGGAGACCCTGTCTTGAAAAGACCAAAAAAAAAAAAAAAGAAATCAGAAGACACATTGGGCAGCAGGACTAAGTATGAAAACCAGGTCAAGACATTGTATCTTGAAGGATATACCTTTTCCAGAGTCCCTTTATGTCTTTCTATTTGATTCCACATGATGAAATACATCCATTTCACACTCTCCCAACAACATAATATTCTATCTCCATTACACCACCCCAGGAATAGAGCAAACTAACCATGAACTAGAAATGTCTGACATTGCCAAGATGCATCATTCATCTTTTAACTTGCTTTCTCCAGTATTTGAAATTTTTTCCACGGAAGGGGTATCATTACTATGACTATTCATTACATGGTTCAAAGACTTTGGAACAGAATTTCCAGAACAATTTAGAAAAGTCTGGTGATATGGGCTAAAAGAAAAACTTAGCATGTTGTAAACTGAAGTTAATGGGTGATTGTGGTTCCAAAGGCCAGAATACGTTCAGGAATGGACACTGAGCAGACTGTTTACCATGCATCAGATGAGAGCAAGGCCTCTCCTGAAGACTGTAGCAGATATCATTCATGTTACACTCTGATAAAGAGTTTATATATATTCTGTTCATTTCCTAAGACATATCAGAGGATGGATTTCAAAGTGATGGAGTAATAAATCAGCAAGAGGAAATTTTAAAACTGCCCAGAGTTCAGGCTGTGGTGTGGTTTTGGCTGGCTGCTCGCAGGTAAATTTACAGTGAGAATTTGGAATGATAAGTACACAAAAATAATGTATAAATCTTGCAATTCTCCCAGAAAAGGAGCCTATGAGTGTTGAGGCTCAGGAAAGTGTAGCTACTAAAGATCTTATGGCCATTTAAAAATAAATTTACTTATTTTGCATTGGGACAAAAATGAAGCCTCAAAGGCATGGTAGGAATTGTCTAGATCCTACCCATTGCAGGCTCAAGAACACAACTCAGTTCAAAGAATTTGCTTTGGGAAGAGAGCTCCATATGGTCTTGTGGCTCAGTGCCAACTAAGGTAGTGTTCCCTTGTATTCAGACATCTAGACACTCAATGTAAGTAAAGCTCTGATCAAGAGGGATGGCTACTGCTTGAACTGGCTGCATTCAATAGCATCATTTAGGAAGTGCTGCAGGTTTTGCAATGCATATGATACAATAATTAAAGGAGCATTGTTGCTTGTATCTAGATTTTTAAAGGAAACCCTGGAAGGCCGGGAATGTATAGAAGGGTCAGAATCTCTTCAGGTCACCCTTAAGAGACTATTGAACCCAAAGATGAGTAAGCATCAGAGGAATTATGATTATAGGAGCATAGGAATATGCCAGGGAAAATCAGGAGCAATAACCAGAGTGAGCCCGAGAGAAGTCATGTGGGATGGAACACGGAGGACCAGAGGAGTGGTGCTGTGGAGGCCTTTGGAACTCATGCACACCATCACATGTTCTCTTCAGCCAGGTATGAACGTGCATGATTTGATTTCCATCTTGAGGCCTTAGTTGTTAGTTTTCTATATTTTGTTCATAATAGACCAAGATCTCTTTTTCTTTTAATTAACATGATTTCTTTGCTTATCTTAATTTATGGATTTATTATTTTAACAATTTTGTAATTATCAGGCATCACTCCTTTAAACCTTGCCACTGTAGTTTGCTACTCCCAAGACATTCATGCCACTATTGCCCCAGTGAGCATGTCTTGCCAGGCTAGTCATCACGGTAACTTCACAGGGTTCCCAGTGGTGTGAACTTGATGATTACTTTTCCGTTAGAGTAGCACATATGGTACCCCCCAGAACTATGGAAGCTAGCCAGTAGAGATGAATCTTTGCTACCATATTAGACAGATTTCTCCATGTTTGGTCTAAAATTCACTTACGATCCACTTCACAAGATGGAGCTGATGCCTGAAACTGTTATCAGAGCCAAGAATCTGTAGCTAGAATGGTCATGGTCTATAGGAGAGAACCTACAACTATTATCCTACTAAATTGGTCATGTTTTAAATGGACTCATAGCTACTTATCTTTATATCCATAGATTACTGCCTCTATCAATTCTCACCAGAGAAGATTCTTCATTCAGCATATGGCAATTAAAACAGAGACAAACAACTAGTCAGTGTGCAGAAAACAAGATACTACAGAATGCTTGGCTCTCATTTGGACATCTATAACACACCCTCTTCTTGGAAGCCTCATAATGAAGAAAATGAAAAATTGTAAGAACAAGATGTGGTAGATGAGTACAAGGAAGCCATGTTTTCCAGACAGAACAGGCCAGTGACCCATTGCAGCAGTATGAATAAAACCTGTGCAACTCCAAGCCTAACAAAATCCCAGCACAAATAGGAGAGGTAAGTAAATAGCTCCAACCATAGCTAAAGAACTGGCAACTTATAGCTATTCAGAGAGGGACAGTCAGTTTTCTTTGGGGTGTGATGCTTTGTAGGCTGATCAGAATCCAAGAGATTAACCCATAGCCAAAAGCATTTGGAGGACACAAATTAGAATTGATAGGCTTTAAACATTAAAGGCCATAAAGTTAGGGAAGTAGTAAGGAGTGAGGTTGATAAGAAGCAGGGGTCCATATTTGATCAGAGTAAATTGCATGAAATTCTTTAAGGACCAACAAAAGCATTTTAAGTTCAACACCCTCTTCTGACCTCTGTGGCATTGCACGACATGGGTGCACAAACTTGCATGCAGACAGTACATTCATACACATACAGAAATAAATAAAATTAATAAAAATTTAAAAAAAGAAATACTGCTAATATTCAATTGTTTCCCTTTTATTCATATACTCCAAATATATGTGTTAGGGCACTTGATAGTATATCACCAACCCTGGATGCCTTAATTCTATTATTTAATTCTTTACTTGATTTGATTGTTATTTTGATACTTCCTTAAGTTCATTAACTTTTCATTCTCCCGTGTTCAGTGTACTTGAAATGTGTTAAGGGAGTTTTTAATTTTCACGTGGCATTTTACTGACTACAATCCTTGGAACAATGTAATAGGTTATATTTCTTCTACAACATTTTCTACTCATTTCTGTTGTTCAGCTTTTAAAAAAAAAACACTATTAGAGGGGGCTGGAGAGATGGCCTAGCGGTTAAGAGCGCTGACCACTCTTACAGAGGACCCGGGTTCGATCCCCAGCACACACATGACGGCCGAGAACCACCTGAAACTCCAATTCCAGGAGAACTCCAGTTCCAGGGGAATCTGACACCCTCTTCTGACCTCCGCGGCATTGCACGACACAGGTGCACAAACCTACATGCAGACAGTACATTCATACACATACAGAAATAAATAAAATTAATTTAAAAAACACTATAGTATTATTATAACAATAAAACACCCCAGATAATAATTCTAATAGTTAAGACTATTCTGCTTCCATATTCACTGTCTGTTGGGTGTGTTAATCATGTTCCATGCTATTTATTCATCACTTATATTGTAACTTTTATAAAATTTCAATGTCTTTTATGCATGTGAAAGAAATGATATCCAGTGGCCCTTGAAGGAAACAGTTATTTTAGGAAAGGTCAGTCCAATGAGGTGTCAGCATAACTAACAGATGGGCTGAATTTGTGCTTGGAGCTGTTTTGATTAGATTCAGGTTATCAATACTTCACAGCTTTATGAATGATACTAGGGTATTTCACTTAATATGGTCTAAACATAACTGTTTTAGAGCATAGTTGCAAAACTTTGAGATGCAGGGGAATTCTTTAATTCCATGGACATAGGAGGTTTCCACCTCCTATGACACCGCCATAAGACACACTGCAGCACCCAGATTTCTCCAGGGTGCTGCAGTGTGTCTTATGGATTCCTAAAGTTCAATGCTGAGTTCATTTTTCAGCTTTCCTGCTACAACTACACCCTCAATCTACAAAAGCTATCATTGCAAACACTTGCTAATGAATTTGTGTTTGCAATAGCCAATAGTTTTGTGGCTCATCTGTCTTTTGGGATACTTTTCTGAATGTGTATGTCACTTATTTTTCCTATAATAAGGAAACAGAAGTCTGACATTCAGCTTTTAGGAAATAACAAGCCAGTTCTTTTCATCTGGTCTGCTGACATTAGTTACATTTACTTAGATGGTTTAATATGTCTATCTTATAAGGATATATTTTAAATCATTATATTTTAAATCAGTATATTTTTATTATACTCACTATATGCATATAATTATTTTGACACAACCAAGAAAATCCATAAACGTGTAAGTTTAAAAACAAAATATTTTCCCTGTTGATTATAAAAGTTAAGAGAAGTTTTACATGTGAGTTGCTGGATATTTTAGTGCAATGGTTTTAACTTTTGAATAGGAGTCAAGATTCTGTTGTTCTATGACAAAACTGAACTTGAATTGCCTGGTATTCTGTTGCCAAGGTAGCCAAGTCCACAGGGCTCTGGGGTTGTTAATGAGCCATTTCAAATATCATATTCTGCACTCAGGGGTACACAAATATAATTCGTTACTTTTGGGAAGTTAAGATGAGTGTCATACCTTCAGTCTCTGCCTATGCTACAGGATGAGTTTGAGACCAACTTGGGAAACCTTGTGATATCCTATCTTGAAATAAACAAGATAAAAAAGATCTGGGGCTGTAACTCAATGGTTAGTGAAGTCCTGTGTCATGTCATAACAAGACAGAAGAGAGAAAGAGGAGAAGAAACAGAAGGAGGAGGAGGAGGAGAAGGAGGAGGAGGAGGAGGAGGAGGAGGAGGAGGAGGAGGAGGAAATTTTGATAACATTGTGCTGCTTAGAAATAAGACTAAGTCACTGAAATATCAGGCGATTTTTGTTCAAGTTTGTCTAGAAGGCAACCCAAAAGAGCATAAGGAAGAAATCACAAAAGGACAGTTACCTGGTCCTGGATCTTAACCTGGTCAGTCATCACCTAATTCCTGCATGACAAAATTGTCCACTAATTTAAATGTTTCATGAGGCAGTGATGAAACCCAATGATATTTAATAACATTTAGATCAAGAAGATTTGTCATGTCTGATTTAATTCTGAGAGTCTTCCAATTCTCTCAAGACAAAGAATAAAGAACAGCCTAAATTGAAATAAATTGCTCCTTTGTTCCATTTTAGGTACCTGAGAACAAATTTATTTTTTCTTTATACCCAAATATTCCTAAAACTGGAACTCTTTTGATTCACATGACATATTCTTTATAGAACCCATATCGTATCTAATTTATAACATAGAAATGTTTATCTTTACACAGAATTTAACTAAATATTTTATAAATATCGCAAACAGTATTTATAAAAATGCCATAAAATATTATCTGATCTTATTTTCTGCATCAGGAAGTGGAAATATAGAAGTCACAAATAGAGTGTGGCAGAAGTGTGTGTGTGTGTGTGTGTGTGTTTGGTTCATGAACCTATTGTCTTTTTTTCTACTCTTTCATCAGTCACCTTTCACTGTCTCTTTAATAGTTTATCAAATTAAATTTGAGATTGAAATCTAATTTTCTACCTATTAATTGATTTAATCATTATATATTTTACACATATAGAAGAAAATCACATTTTATCCCATAAAGAAAGATAATTACAATTTGTGAATAAAATTCTAGTAGAAATTATTTGTTATGAGGTTGCTTAAATCATTGTTATCTCTTTGTGATTAGAACTTGATTACAAATATTTACTTTCAATATTCTTCTAAGATGAAAATGATTTATGCAGTATGCAAACACAGCTTAAATTATTATTCCTGATTTAAGTTGCTACTTTATATAAGAGAAATACACATAAAAATAGAGATCAGAATTTCATCGGACTTGAGGTTAAAAATATGGTAAGTACAACTGTTGTTGGTTTTTGTTTATTTTAATTTATTATTTTCATTTTATGTGTATGATGTATTGCTTGCATGTAAGTGTACCTGCCATGAAATGCCTGCAGTTCATACAGAACATCTCAGTCAATTTTAATGAACTTTATTATTATTTTATTTATTCTATTTTTAATTATTTTTATTTTTTATTTATTTTTTAATGAACTTTATAACCCCTTCCCTAGTGATACCTTTCCCCAGCACCTCACAATGGAATTCATACACAGTGTCATTTGTGTTAAGGCCCATTATGTCAAGTTAGTATACCAAGACTTTCCAGAGGGTAAATTCAGCCACTGAGGTCTAGTCAGCCTGTCCACAGTCCCTTGTTTTATTTTTTTTTTAATTTTTTTTTATTATTTATTTATTTTTGTATGTGTATGAATGTACTGTCTGCATGCAGGTCTGTGCACCCGTGTCGTGCAATGTCACGGAGGTCAGAAGAGGGTCTCGGATTCCCCTGGAACTGGAGTTCTCCTGGAATTGGAGTTACAGACGGTTCTTAGCCGCCATGTGGGTGCTGGGGATCGAACCCGGGTCCTCTGCAAGAGCGTCAGTGCTCTTAACCGCTAGGCTATTTCTCAAGCCCCCAGTCCCTTGTTTTAAAAAGATCAGCTTTTCCTCATCTGCCAATATTTCTTCAGCTAGGATTGAGGTCTGATGCCAATTTCCCCAGTCCCATGCTGGGTTTTCATCTGCATGAGTTTGCAAGGGTCTTATGCATAATGAAACCATTGAGTAGGTTAATATGAGCAGGGTCCCACGAGCTTTGAGGATTCTATTCCCATATGCTCATATACCTCCTCCCTGGCTCTTGAAATCATTTCATATTCACTTCTGAAATCGTCCCTGAGCCCTGGGTGAGAGTAGATTAAGATAAATATCTTGATCAAGGACCAACATTCTACAGAATCCTAATCTCTACACTTTACCATTTATGACTTTTGTGTTCCTGGCTGTCTGTAGCATGAGGAACCTTCATTAATGAGAGTCAAGAAACAGAATCCTTCTATATGCTGTCTACAAGAAACCCTTCTCACCCTCAAGGACAGACACCACCTTAGAGTGAAAGGATGGGAAAAATATTCCAAGAAAATGGTATCAAATGCGAGCTCGGCTTGCTGGTCTAAAATCAGACAAAATGGTCCTCAGAGTAAAATTAGTCAGAAGAGACAAAGAAGGCTATTACATTCTTATCAAAGGAAAATTAACCATGAAGACTTCACAATCTTAAATGTTTATATACAAAACTCTGGTGTACCTAACTTTATAAACACTACTCTGCAGGATCTCAAGATACACATTAATCCCAGCACACTAATAGTGGGGGAGATCAACACCTCACTGAGGCCTATGGATAGATCAACAGGACAAAAAGTGAACAGAGAGACCTCAAAACTGAACAATACAATACACCAAATGGACCTCACAGACATCTACAGAATACTCACCATCCAAAACCAGAGAATATACTTTCTACTCAGCCCCTCATAGAACATTCTCCAAAATATACCACATACTGGGACACAAAAGAAATATCAACAAATATAAAAGGATTGAAATTATTTTATACACTCTATCAGATCACAGTGGAATAGAGCTCAATATGAACAACAGAATTAAGACCTACTAGCCACAAGAACACATGTAGACTAAAAAACACAATCCTGAATAATGAATGGGTCAGGGAAGGAATAAAGAATGAAATAAAAATATTCATGGAACTGAATGAAAAAGACAATACAACACAACAAAATCAGTGGGATACTTTAAAAGCAGTCCTAAGAGGGAAATTTATAGCCCTAAATGTCCACATTAAAAAAAAAAAAAAACAACAAAAAAAAACAGAAAGGGAACAATCTAGCACTGCAGCTATAAACACTTGAGAAACAACAATAAATGAGCCCTAAACCCAACAGACAGGAAGAAATATAAATCCGAGAAGAAATCAATGAAATAGAAACAAAGAAAATGATACAAAGAATTAATGAATCCAAAACCTGGCTCTTTGAAAAGATAAACAAAATACAAAGACACTCTATCCCAGTTAACCAAAAGAAAGAGCAAGCAACTCCAAATCAATAGTATTCATGATGAAAGGGGAAACATCACACCGACAAAGAAAAGATCAAAACAATCATATGAGAATATTTCAAAAACCTATCCTATACTAACTTGGAAACCTAAGAGAAATGGATGAATATCTGAAATCCGGGGAACCAAAAAAGCTTAACCAAGAAGAGACTGACAGTTTAAACAGACCCATAATATTTGAGGAAGTTGAAAATAAAATTATAATAAAAAAAAAACCTCTAACTAAGAAAAAAAATAAAAAGCTCAGGCCCAGATGGTTTCACAGCAGAATTCTATAAAACATTTGAAAAGGTCTTACAACTATTACTACTGAAATTTTTCAGAAGGGTACAGAGGGAAATCTGCCAAAATTCCTTCTATGAAGCCAGCATCACTCTAATACCAAAACCAAGCAAAGATACAACCAAAAAAGAAAACTATATACCCATCTCATTAATGAACATAGATGCAAAAATTCTCAACAAAATGCTTGCAAATTGCATACAGACCCACATCAAAAAGATCATCCATCGTGATCAAGTTGGATTCATACCAGGGATGCAGAGATGGTTCAACATAGGTAAATCAATAAATATCACAAAACCCACAAATGGCCAAATCCACATGATCATCTCAATTGATGCAGAAAAGGCCTTTGACAAGATCCAGTATGCCTTCATGTTTAAAATTCTACAGGGAATTAGACTGAAGGGAATGTTCCTCAATATAATAAAAGTCATATACAACAAACCCACTGCCAACATCATCCTAAAGGGAGAAAAATTAGAATTCACCTTAAAGGTGGGAACATGGCAATGAATCCAAAACCTGGTTCTTTGAAAAGATAAAATACACAGACACTCTATGCCAGTTAACCAAAAGAAAGAGCAAGCAACTGCAAATCAATAGTATTCATGATGAAAGGGGAAACATCACAACCTACAAAGAAAAGATCAAGAAAATCATATGAGAATATTTCAAAAACCTATCCTATACTAACTTGGAAAACCTAAGAGAAACGGATGAATATCTGAAATCCTGGGAACCAAAAATTCTTAACCAAGAAGAGACTGACAGTTTAAACAGACCCATAATATTTGAGGAAGTTGTTGCTTATTGCCACTCCTCTTCACCATAGTGCTTGAAATGCTTGCTAGGGCAATAAGACAAGAAAAGGAATGTAAAGGAGTACTATTCAGAAAAGAGGAAGTCAAACTATCACCTTTTGCAGATGATATGATATTTTACCTAAAGGATGCTAAAAACTCCACTAGAAAACTCTCAGAAATGATTAAGAGCTTTAGTAAAGTGGCAGGATACAAAATTAACCTAGAAAAATTAGTAGCCTTTCTTTACACCAAAAATAAGCAATTACAGAAGTAATATAAGGAGACCTTCCCACTCACAATGGCCTCAAATAATAAATAAAATACTTCAGAACAAACCTAACCAAGACACAAAAGATCACTACAACAAAAATTCAAACCCCTAAAGAAGGATGATATCCAAAGATGGAAAGACCTCCTATGCTCATGGATTGGAAAAATTAATATAGTAAAAATGTCCATTCTGCCCAAATTGATATACAGATTCAGTGCAATCCCAATCCAAATCCCCATGAGTTTCTTCACAGACTTGGAAAAAAAGTTTTTAAATTCACATGGAAAAATAAAACACCCCAAATAGCTAAAACAACTCTGAGTGAAAAGTGCAATACAGGGGTGGGGGGATTGCTTTACCAGGCTTCAAGTTATATTACAGGGCTATAGTCATAAAAAAACAGTCTGGTATTGGCATAAAAAGACTCATTGAACAAAACTGAAGGTCCAAACTTGAGCTCATACAATTTCAGCCACCTCATATTTGACAAAGGGGCCAAAAAAGCTCAATGAAGGAAGGACACCATCTTCAGCAAATGGTCAAACTGGATCACCATTTGAAGAACAATATTAAAATCCTACCTCTCACCCTGTAAATAAACTTCAAGTGGATCAAAGATCTCAACATGAAACCCAAAACCCTGCAGGTGATAGAAGAAAATTTTGGCAGCAACCTAAAAGACATAGGCTTAGGAAAAGATTTTCTGAAGCAGACAGCAGCTGCGCAGGAAATAAGGTCAACAGTTGACAAATGGGGCCTTTGAACTCAAAAGCTTCTGTACAGTGAAAGAAACTAACAATGAAATGAAGAGAAAACCCACAGAATGGGGGTTTTCACCATTGATACCATTGATACATCTGAATGTGTGTGTGTGTGTGTGTGTGTGTGTGTGTGTGTGTATATATATATATATCATATATATATATCATATATATAGTCAGAATATACTACTCCATAATATATAGACTACTCAAAAAACAAAGAAGAAAACAAATGACATTCAGCAGATGGAGTAAAGAGCTGAACAGAGACTTCACCAGTGTGCAAGTGAAGATGGCTGAGAAACATCTTAAAAAGTGTTCAACATCATTAATAATTAAGGAAATGCAAATTAAAACCACTCTCATATATCATCTCACTTCGATAAAACTGGCTAAGATCAAGAAAACAAATGAAATAAAATGCTTGAGAGGTTGTGAGGAAAGGGGAACACTCATCCACTGTAGAGTGTTAAGCACCTCCACACTGGCATGATTACCGCTTTGCCTGCTGATCCGGTCTACCATGTTCTCAGAAGTTCTCCCCTGTAGGAAGAGGAGCTAATCAGAATTAACAGGACTGACTCCCATGCAGGTGGTAAGTCAGGTATGAACAGCCGGGCAATCTGAGCTGGGATTTTTTTTTTTTTTCGTATAGCAGTAATAATATTTCCTTTTTTATTGTTTTATGTATTTGTTTTCCTTTCTATTTTTTTAAGAAAAACTTACTCTTTAATCAAGGCTTGTAATATGGAACAGATTTGTTAAATATGATGGAAAGTTTCCAATACATTGAACATAAATACATGTCACCATAAATACAACACCAATTAAGAAAAAAGCAAAATAGCAAATTTACACAATCTCTGTAACAGCCACAATGTGATTTTCTCACATGCTTCTTCAATGTGGCAAATATGGTCTAATGGATACAATACAGACTACTCCATGTCTTCTGGGTCATACTCATATGAGGCTGTGGCCCACAGAACACCCATCTGACAGGTCTGTGGTGTTGGTGGCTATACTCAAGAAGCAAAGCAGCACATTCAGTATATTGAACATCCTTTAAATACAACATGAGAAATAAGAAAATAACAATCATGCTATCAGAAAGATGTTAGAGAATAAGGACAGCTGTGTAAAGCTTGAGGCTGAAAAGTGGATACTCTAGAAAAATGTTCGACCCTGTTTGGACACGGACACTTGATCCCTGTAGCAGCCATGGTTTGGTACAGGAGAAGGGGATCCTCCTGGAAGCCTCTATGGTGCCCTCGAAAAATGTTCGAGAAAAAGGGAGTCTAACATTTTTATGCTTTGTGTTTATGGTAACTGTCTTTCCGTGTATCTAAGATTCATGTAGCCGTGTTCTTCATGCATTTAAGTTTTTGTATGTAACGTGTGTCTGGTGTCCTCTTGTTCTAAGTGTTTGTGTGTGTCAGTCATTGTAATTGTTCATGTTGGTTCTTTCAAACAAAGTGCCCACTTCAAGTTTCATCCTTTACATGCACAGAATTATATTCATTTTGCCATGCCAGACTACATATGCACATGCAAACTTTAAAATATGGATATTTAAGCCAGGCATGGTGGTGCATGCCTTTTTTTTAAATTTAATTTTTATTGATGCTTTGTGCATTTCATACATCATTTTCCAATTCAGATCAGGCATATTTCCCTTTCCCTTCCCCCCACCCCCACCCCACCCCAGATCATGCATTCTGCTATAACTGTCCTGCAACTTTCTCTGTTTTTTTTTTTCATTTTTTAGCTATAAGTGATAATCCATGAGTACAAGCATCCTTCGTGCAAAACCAATCTGCAGGCTGTTGTGCCCAAACCCCCAAAGCCCCACCATCCAGTGGGGGGTGACAGGTTGTTTGGTCAATCAAGTTGATCAAATGAGTGGCCAGACTACATCGCTGTAGTTTTTAAACCCTTACCCAATCAAGCCTTTCATTCTAAAACCACGCCCCCTCTTTTCGGGCAGTGTGTTCCCTAGGCTTAGAAAAGGTGCATGGATGGATGAGAAGTAAAACAATCCACTCTCTCTGGAGCTGTTTGTTTTGGGACTCTGGTGCAATTCGGGATGTTTCCTTTCATGGGCGGACGGTTTGTCCAGGAGGAATAACCTTTCGATCCTAACTAATGAAGCAAAAGCAATTAGAATATAGGTATTTAAGCAGCAACTAATAGTTATGTAGGTTACTTGGCATAGACACATAATGTTTGGATGATATGTTAATCTGAATAAGTTTCCTTAACATTTCCCCCCCGGTAAATGAATGACAAAGGTTCTTACGGTGGCTGATAACATCTCCTACCCTGTAGAGCATTAGCTTGTGCATCAGCCATGGGTGATGTCCTCCAAGAGGAGAGCGCAGATAGCCATTAATATATGGGATAATACAGGCAAAGCCTGCATCTAGGCTGCACAGTATTTTCCTTCCAGGGCAGGTGGAGGTGTACTTGGTGCTGAGGGTGGAGTCCCCTTTCTTGACTCAATGAGACCCATAGTTGCTTTATTGGGTTAGTGGCCGTTGGTAACACTCTCTGGCATGCCAGAGGGCATCTGTACACTTGCAAGTGAGGTCACAATACATCCCTACCCATGTAACGTCAGGTCTTCAGCAGCATGGTCTTATCACCTCTCCTCCTGCAGGTATCCCAACTTAGAGGCAAGGAGCCCTTACCTTTTGTGGGGCCTTGGATCCCCTGGCCAACATCCCCCTGGTAGAACAATCCATTGCTGATGTCAGAGCTCCTTCATTAATATACTTTGCCTAAGTGCATAGCCCAAGGACTTTAGTATTATATTTGGTTCTGAAGAGTATAATCCTTTTCACAGTTCTTATGTCTATTAGTCAATTAAAGAAGGCATTTTTACCGGTTTTATAAGAGATTACCTCTATAACATTTGTCTCCAATTTACAGTTGGAGAATGACCTCATCATCGTCATATTTCTTTAATCCTAGCACTTGGGAGGCAGAGGCAGGTGGATCTTTGTGAGTTCAAGGCCAGTCTGGTTTACAGAGCGAGTTCCAGGACAGCTGGGGCTACAGGGAAACCCTGTCTCCAAAAGACCAAAAAGAAAAAAAAATATATATATGGATATTTAAAATGTATTTAGAGGCCAAAAATTTGGATACCACAGATACCTTTTTATCAAATGTTTACTACTTGTTTTGGACACTCAACTAAAGTCCTAGGCAGTTGAATACATGATCGGCCTATTTAAATAATTATTTGTTATTTAGGTCTGGTCCAAGATGTGGGCTATCCTCAACTCCTCGCCCTTTGTCACTTGGGGCCCTCTTGGCCTTACTGCCCTCTTCTGCCCCTTCAGTAAATCTTGCTGGTGTGCACCACAACCAGCCTCTGTCTTGTTCTCCTCAGGTGTCTGCTCCATTTTTACCCTTGGCTGGTAACGAGTTATTGAGACCATGGTCTAGGTCATGACTACTGTGGTCATCAGAGGGTCGCATGGAGCCCTTCCTGATGACGTAGTTCACGTTTGGCTTTCTGTTAGTCATTTATGACTAACAGGGATAAATCCCCATGCCTCTACTCACACCCAGAAAAACTGTTCCTAGTCTCTTCCCTTGGTGGCCTTTTGATCAATGACAGGGAATATCCTGCTAATCAGGACAACTTAAGACAGGCACAGTCAAATGTCAGAATGCTAGAGGTGGGGTCAACAATGTCTGAGCTATGCACTCAGGCTCCCACTCTGTTTGCAATTCTTTATTTATTTTATTTATTTATTTATCTATTCATTTATTTATTTTTGGCTTTTCGAGAGAGGGTCTCCCTTTAGTCTCAGCTGGCCTGGAACTGGCTCTGTAGACCAGGGGTGGAAATGTGTAGAGTGTTACTTACCTGCACACCTATATGATTACCACATTGCCTGCTGAACAGGTCTAACCTGTTCTCAGAAGTTAACCATGGCAACAGCTGAGTCAGTGAACTGGGGCCATGATCAACACTTGGCACATTCATGGAAGGAGAAGAGATGAATATATATATATATATATATATATATATATATATATATATATATATATCTCATACCGCGATGCATATATATATATATATCTATATATATCTATATATAATTATAATAATTATATAATTCCTATCCTTCCCCTGCAGGACTGTCTGCTTTTAACTAGACTGGGGGAACTGTGTGTTGACTTTGTTGCTTACTCACCCCCATTTCTCAGATGTGACTGAACTTACTAGTCAGCTGGACTGAAAGAGTTTACTACATACAATCCACTGCTGGTGGAATGTAAACTTGTACACCATTATAGAAAGCAGTGTGGAGAACCCTTAAAAAGGACTCAAAATGAGCCTACCACTGACCCATCATACCACTCCTGGGTATATACCCACAAGACTCTCCTACTGCAAAGGTACATGCCACATCCATGTTTATTGCCGTTCTCTTACAATAGCAAGAGCTGGAAACAACCCAAACCCCTCAACAGAGTGCATGACAAAAATGTGGTACATCTACACAATGGATTCTATGCAGAGTAAAGAAGGATGATATCATGAACTTTGCAGGTAAATGGATGGAACTCAAAGCCATTATGCTATTTGAACATACAGTCCCAGAAAACAAAGGAAGAATTGGTTTCTCTCGTTTGTGGCGCTAACATCAAATACCCAGTTGAAAGGCAAGCTGGAACAGCATTACTGTTATATTTCTTTTTATCTGAAAGCAACGTGTTGTTATAATGTGAACCTCTTAATGGACTCTAGAACTAACCTACCACTTATTTTCTGACTATGTAGTTACTGTAAATGGATGGAAGGTAAGTATTCATATTTTAGGTAATATAAAATTAAAGGGGGAAATGTGAATGCTTAAACTTATTTTGGATTAACATACACTTTATTCTTAGAAGGCATATTTTGATACATATGTGATGGTTATATATAGGCACATGTTTGAGCAAAACAAAGGGGGGACGGCAACTAAACTCATAAGGACTGGGTCAAAGAACTGACTGATACCGTTAAATTCTGCCCAAATAACAAGCATCTGCAGTTAAAAAAACTTTTGGAAAGACTGAGAGAAAGATTAAGACATGTTATATGCAGAAGGCATAACTCTGATGGTGTGGGGGAGACAGAGAGAGGAATGTGTCTAAATTGGACTGAAGATAATGATGAATACACCACATCAATAAAATTATTTTTTCAAAGCCAGTGTTTTTTGAAGCTCGTGCATTTCATACAAAATTACATTGCAAATCAAATCTAGATATGTGCCCCCCTCTCTGCCTTCCCACCCCAACAGAGCTCATTCATCTGCCAAATATTTTTTCACTTTTTCTCAGTCTCTATCAAAATCTCAATGCATAAGTTTACTGTTTCAAACAAAAGTTCATTTCAATCAGTTCTTTGATGCGAGTATTTCGGTTGTGTCGTTGTTGTGTTATTGCTTCCAATAGGCATCACTCCAAAATATGCACATATGCATGCCACATATTCATAGGTTTTAGTCATCTTCGGTTTATGAGTTTTTTCTTTATTAGCTGAAGATGTCATGTTTGAAGTCTCCTCCTTGTGCTCCAAGCACCATCAGTTCTTCCCTTGTGTCCACACTGAGGTTTTCCCTTCCCATGGTCACCAAATGAGGTCCAGTAAGCACGTCTGTCCTGTCTTGATCTTCCTGTACTGGTCTCCATGATACAGCCTAGGTAGTCCAGCAATGGCAGCTATACTCTAAAGAAGTGGAAACACCAGCAGTAGCTCAGTCCACAGGCTGGATGTCTCAGCAGTCCTCATCTGCCACTGAAGATTTGGAGGATTCTATAGAGACATGAGTCTTCAGTCTATATTGAAAGGTTGAAAAGCTGGTCTTCTTATGTCTTTGAAGGATGGCAAAAGCAGTGGCAGCCACAGGGTAGCTGAACTCTTGCCAGTAAGACAGGCAAAATAACCGTCCTCTTTGTTGTTGTTGTGTTGTTGTTGTTGTTGTTGTTTTACTAATTCAGTTTTATACTTTGAATTACAATTTTAGATTTTCTATTTATTTATTTTGTTATACATGCATTTTGGGTGTTTAAGGCCACAAAGTTAGCCCAGATTACCAAACTTTTTGTTTTCTCAAGGTCAGTTTGAGGATCTGGTCCTCAGGGGTCACTAGGGTTTTTTTTTTTTGACAAAGTTAGGTCTTGCTAGACCAGGCTTCCCTTTTTAAAGCATGAGAAGACTTTCCTTTTTATAGACTGGACACTGGCAGAAGTCCCATTAGTGGATCTCCAAGAATTCCCTGCACAGGAAAAACTGATGACTCACATTTGCAGTACATTTGATGCCCCCATACATAGTCCCCTGGGACTTAGTTGATCTCTGAGGGCAAGGAACAAAGTTATCCCCTAAGACTCTGGGCCAAATTGGTATGGGCATTAAGTATGGTTGTTAAGATCCAGAAAGGCTAATTTATACCAGCCTGATACTTTTAACTGCTCTATAATATTTTTGAAAATGCTTGGACAAAAGCTCAAGCAGCCTTGTATAAGAAATATTAAGAAGCACTCCCATAAAATAAATACTGTTGTTAGACATAATGTCATGACAAACTAGTTTTTTTCCATATTCCTATGATCTTATATTACTCTAAAATATGCATACATATCCTTCATCCATATACCAAAAATTCCTAACTCTGAAAAATAAATGGTAGCTTAGTTCTAGAACTCGTTAAGGGATTCACAATATAAGAGCACATTTGTTTTCAGATCACATTAATGTTACTCAGTTTGTCTTACAACTAGGTAAAAGAGATTCTTTTGTTTCCTCTTTACCCCTTGTTCTATGTTGTGTGAGCCTTAGGGTTAGAAGCTTCATTGTCCACCCCCAGATTCCCTGGCTATTTGATGTCAGTCTGTCCAATGGACCATGGGTCTGACAAGTCTATTCCACAGCCTCTCTGGCCTCAGATGTGTCACTTAGGCTTGGGAAATTCACAAACAATGTCTGTATATGACCAGTGTTGGTACTGTGTAATAGTTTCTGACTGGTGCAAAAGAAGTTTCTTTGATGAGGGGTGACTAGGGTACTGGACTGAAATATAATAATACATATTTTGCTCTTAATAAGAAGTTACAACATCAGCATGTGCCCAGTGTGTGGCTTGAGTGGATGTACACTTGTGTCCTGCACAACACCAGCTTGCGAACAGGTGAGGCCCACCTACCTTGGTGCTTTGCTCACCACTTCTGGCCCATGGAGGCTTGGTAACACCTGGAAACCTCTACTCTTGGGGTTCCAGCACACAGTGTGGGTGGAGTTAGACACAGGGACAGCAGACCAACAGGGTACAAATACGAGGGCCAAAGTAGTAATACAACCCCATCACCCTACCCTACCCCTGCTACCCAACCTGGTGGAGCTGTGGTGCACAGGATCTAGCAGGCAAGTATTAGTGACTATAGCCTGCACAGTCAATTTTGAGGTGGCAGAATCCAAAGAAACAAATAAACACACAAATCCACATGTCAAAGACTCAAAGAAAAAAATACATGGGAAAAGCTCATAATAAATCCACACCAAACTCTACCAACCCTACAGATGATTCCTACATCCAGATCTCCCTGGAAGGAAACCAAGACACGGACCTCAGAAGAATAATTGTAGCCATATTCAAAGAAATCAAAGAATATAAAGAACAAATCAGAGAACTAAAGTGAGAATATGAAAAACTCAAGAAGGTCATAGAGGGAGACAAAGACAAATTTTGGAAAGAACTCAAGGGAGAAAATGACAAAGTCCAGAAGGAAGTGGAAACACTGAAAAGATCCCAGGCCAAAATGCAAAAAAGAAAGTGGCCAACGAACCAAGGAGCTACAAGATGAGAATGACAGGCTCCAGAAGGAAGTGGAAATACGAAAGAAATCACAGGATGAAATGAAGAAGGACATTGAACATTCATCCAATCAACAGGAAAGGATGGAAAAAAGCCTCAGAAGCAGAATGGAAGAGGCAGAAAAAAAAGAATATCAGGCCAGCAGAATAACAGGGAGCAACTAGAATGCTCAAGTAAAGATTATGAAAGATTGAAAAAAAAAAAAAAACACACACAAGAGTGGAACAACCAGGAAATGTGGGACACTATGAAAAGGCCAAACCGGGTTGGAGAGATGGCCTAGCGGTTAAGAGCACCGGCTGCTCTTGCAGAGGACCCAGGTTCGATCCCCGGCACCCACATGGTGGCTGAGAACCATCTTAACTCCAGTTCCAGGGGAATCCGACACCCTCTTCTGACCTCCGAGGCATACAAACCTACATGCAAACAGTACATTCATACACATACAAAATAAATAAAATTAAAAAAAAGGAAAAGGCCAAACCTCCACATCATAAGGATAAAGGAAGGAGAAGAGTCCCAAGACAACACTATTGACCAGATCTTCAACAGGATAATAGAAGAAAATTTCCCAAAACTGAAAAAAGACAAACCCATACAAATACAAGAAGCACATAGAACACCAAATAGACAAGACCAGAAAAGAAATTCCCCACACTATAAAACTGTTAAAACACTAGAAGTTCAAAATAAAGAAAAAATTCTAAAAGCCACAAGAGAAAAATAAGTTACATTTAAGGGGAAACCCATCAGAATGAAAACTGGCTTCTCAATGCAAACTATGAAAGCCAGAAGAACATGGACCAAAGTATTCCCAGCGCTAAATGACTTTAGATGCCAACCCAGACTACTATACCCAGTAAAAATGTCAATTGTATTTGAAGGAGAAAGAAAAATCTTTCATTTCAAACAAATGAAAGAATACATCTCTAAAAAACCCAACACTTCAGAAAATCATCGAAGCAATCCAAAGAACAGAGGAAAGGAGCAACTATCCTTAAGCAATTAAAGAGAGAAATCAACAAAAGCATAACAGAGTAAATACAATCCTAGGCCAAAAATGCAAACAAAAAATAAAGTGAAAGGAAGCAACACACATCTCTCATTAATAATGCTAAATATTAATGGTCTAAACTCCCCGATCAAAAGACATACAATGGGGGAATGGATTAGGAAACAGAATCTTTCTATATACTGTCTACAAGAAACCCATCTGACCCTCAAGGACAGACACCACCTTAGAGTGAAAGGATGGAAAAATATTCCAAGAGAATGCTACCAAGAACCAAGCCTGAGTGGCTATTCTAATATCAGACAAAGTAGATCTCAAATTAAAATTAATCAGAAGAGACAGAGGGCCATTACATTCTTGTCAAAGGAACAATTAACCAGACGAGACAGAGGGCCATTACACTCTTGTCAAAGGAACAATTAACCATGAAGTCTTCACAATTCAAAATGTTTATGCAAAAAAAAACCTCTGGTGTACCTAACTTTATAAACATTACTCTGCAGGACCTCAAGACACAGATTAATACTAGCACACTAAGAGTGGGGGGTTTCAACACTCCACTGAGACCCTTGGATAGATCCACAGGACAAAAATATAAGCACAGAGATATCAGAACTGAAAAATACAATACACCAAATGGGCCTCACAGACATCTACAAAATATTGCACCCAAACACCAGAGAATCTATTTTCTACTCAGCACCTGAGGGAGCATTCCCCCAAATCAACCACATACTGGGGCACAAAAGAAATCTCAACAAATACAAAGGGATTGAAATCATTCCATGTATTCTATCAGACCACAGAACAATAAAGCTCAGTATGAACACCAGAATAAGCCTTACTAGATGCAATAACACATGGAGACTAAACAACACAATCCTGAATAAAGAATGAGCCAGGGAAGAAATAAAGAGTGAAATAAAAGTATTCCTGGAACTGATCGAAAAAGACAATACAACACAATGAAATGTGAGATACTTTAAAAGCAGTCTTGAGAAGGAAATTTATAGCCCTAAATGCCCACATCAAAAAAAAAAAAAAAAAGTAAAGGAACAAATCAATGATTGAACACTGCAGCTAAAAACACTTGAGGGACAACAACGAATTAACCCTAAACCCAACAGATGGGAAGAAATATAAATCAGAGCAGAAATCAAAGAAAAAGAAACAAATAAAACAATACATAGAATCAACGAATCCGAAAGCTGGTTCTTTGAAAAGATAAACAAAATCGACAGAACTCTATCCCAGTTAATCCAAAGAAAGAGCAAGCAACTCCAAATCAATAGTTTTCATAATAATAGGGGAAACATCACAACAGGCAAATAAAAGTTCCAGACAGTCATACAAAAATACCTCAAAAACCTATACTCCACTAAATTTGAAAACCTAAGAGAAATATATGAATATTTGAATATCCTGGGAGCCAACAAAGCTTAACCAAGAAGTGGTTCACAGTTTAAACTGAACCATAAGAGTTGAGGCAATTGAAGAAGTGATAAAAAAAAAAAAAACTCCCAATAAAAAAAAAGCCTGGGTCCAGATGTTTTCACAACAGAATTCTATAAAACATTTAAGGAGGTTCTATAACCATTACTACTCAAACTGTTCAGAAGGATACAAACAGAGGGAATTCTCCCAAATTCCTTCTATGAAGCCACCATCAGTATAATACCCAAACCAGGCAAAGATACAACCAAATAAGAAAGCTAAGCCCAATCTCCTTAATGAATATAGATGCAAAATTTCTCAACAAAATACTTGGAAATTGCATAATGACCCACATCAAAAAGATCATCCATCATGATCAAGTTGGATTCATACCAGAGATGCAAGGATGGTTCAACATATATAAATCAATAAATATCATAAAACACATAAATGGCTTGAAAGACAAAACCACATGATCATCCCAATTGATACAGAAAAATGAGTTTGCCAAAATCCAGCATCCCTTCATGTTTAAAGTCCTGGAGGGAATTGGATAGTATCTTCAGCAAACGGTGCTGGCAAAACTGGATTACCATCTGTAGAACAAAATTAAACCCCTACATCTTACCCTGTACAAATGTCAACTCCAAATTGATCAAAGACCTCAACGTGAAACCCAAAGCCCTGAAGGTGATAGAAGAAAAAGTTGGCAGCAACCTACAAGACATAGGCATAGGAAAAGACTTTCTACATCAGACAGCAGCTGCACAGGAAATAAGGTCAACAGTCAACAAGTGGGACCTCATCAAATTCAAAAGCTTCTGTACAGTGAAAGAAACAATCAAGGAAGTGAAGAGAAAACCCACCGAGTGGGAAAAAGTCTTCACCAGTGGTACATCTGACAGAGCATTAAGGTCCAAAATATATAGACTATTGAAATAAACAAAGTAAGAAAACAAATGACCTACTCAAAAGATGGAGTAAAGAGCTGAACAGAGACTTCACCAGTGAAGAAGGAAAGATGGCTGAGAAACATCTTAAAAAAGTGTTCAACATCATTAATAATTAAGGAAATGCAAATTAAAACCACTCTCAGATATCATCTCACTCTGATAAGACTGGCTAAGTTCAAGAAAACAAAAGAAACCAAAGGCTGGAGAGGTTGTGCAGAAAAGGGAACACTCATCCACTGCTGGTGGGAATGTAAACTTATAAAACCATTATAGAAAGCAGTGTGGAGAACCGTTAAAAGACTCAAAATGAGCCTAAAACCTGACCTAGTCTTACCACTCCTGGGTATATACCCACAAAACTCCTCCTACTGCAGAGATACATGCACATCCATGTTTATTGCAGCTCTTTTCACAATAGCCAAGAGCTGGAACCAGCACAAATGCCCCTCAACAGAGGAGTGCATGACAAAGAAAGATGACATCATGACCTCTGCAGGTAAATGGATGGAACTCGAAGCCATTAGGCTAAGTGAAGTAACAGAGTCCCAGAAAAACAAATGCCGAATGGTTTCCCTCAATTGTGAGTGCTAACACCAAATCACCAGGTGAAAGTCAAGCTGAAAAACATTATTGTTATATTTCTTTTGATATGAAAGGATCTATGTTGTTATACTTTAAATCTCTTAATGGACTGGGCTCTAGAATTGACCCACCACTGATTTTCAGACTCTGTAATTACTGTATATGGATAGAAGGTATGTATTCCTATTTTTGAGTAATATAAAATTAAAGGAGGAAAATGTGAATTCCTAAACATCAAAAAATAGTCTGAAAGAAGCAGGACATTTATAGCAGAATGTATGGTCTGGAGTTGGGTGGGGGGAAAGGGTAATATGTTTAAACTGAACTGAAAAAAAAGTAATTGTACCAAGACAAAAAAGGAATTACAGTAATCTTATGATATGGCACATGAATTTAGCTCTTGAAGGCCCCCAAGTTGAAAGTGCCAGTACTGCACCATTAGTGTATGGTGTGCTTGTCATTGATGTGCTTATTTAGTCTTTTATTTTTCTTTCTTTTCTTTTCTTTTTCTCTTTTCTATTATTTATTTATTTATATTTATTTTTGCTTACTTAGTCTTAAAGCTATGGTCGGACCATTGATTCATGTTCTCCCTTAGAAGCTTGTGTAGTGCTCTCTAAAGCTATGAGAGTTAGCCTTCAGGAGAAGTGGCTTCCTAGTCAGATCCAGTGTTATTGCTCCAACTCTGATGTCTGAAGTATATCCTGTCTTCAGGGATGTCATCTTACTTTCAAGTTCTTGAAGGCAACCAAGGGCTTTGGCAATAGCTTGCATAGTTTTGGGAGTCCCTTGTGCTATCCTGCCCAACCATTCAAAGAAAGGTTTCTCATATCTGGAACTGATTCTTGATATGTAGCCTTCAGCTATGCACATGGACACATGTAGATATAGTGTATGTGTAATTTGTCATTAACTTGTTATTGTAATATGATTCCTTTTGTTTTATTACATTAGCTGTTAATTATCTCTCCTCTCTCTGTCTATCCCAATGCCCATCATTTCTCCATTTAAAGTCTCCACATTTTCCCCATTTCTCCCTTGAAAACACCAGTCTCCTATGCTTCCACCTCTGTTGAGCTCCTTTTTTCTTTCACTTTACCTCAAATTTTCTTGCATAACCTTCCCATACTCTCCTCACATTTAAACAGTTCCATTTTATGTTCTCATTAGTAACATGTGTCTCCTACTATTCTCTCTGAGATTCCTTCTTTCCCTTTACCTCCCTGATTCCTTTCCATTTTCCTGGTTCCTGCAAGTTCTATCTGGATACATACTCACACATAAAGATTTGTGCTAGGACCCACAAATGAAGGAGAACATACATATGTTGTTTGTTTTTCTTTCTCTGTGTTACTACACTTAACAGTTTCTAATTCCATCCACTTACTTACAAATTTCACATTTTCATCTTTGTTTAATACTTAATGGAATGCCATAGTATAAATGTACCATATTTTCATTATCCACTCATCAACTGATGGACCTTTAGGTAAGAGCAACCAGTGCTCTTAAACACTGAGCTATCTCTTTAGCCCCTGTTGCCACATTTTCAAGCTGAAGTCTTTCATACAAAAAAGATGAATTTCCACTTCTTTTGTGAAATCAGAAAAACAGACAACACATGCGTGTAACCCCCATGCAGATGTAATTGAGAGCCTTTATGGAAAGCCTAATTGCAGCAGGTGCCAGAGTCCTTACCGTGCTCGCTACTTCTTGCTTTTGCATTAATTGCTTTGTCTTTGAAAATATTGAATTTTCCCACCTTTAAGCACAATGTTCCATGGATTTAACCGAAGCACAGAGGAAGTATGAACTAACAAATAACTAGAGTCTTCTCTGAAAAATGTACATAGTCATCATTTTTTCAAGACTATTTCAACAAGCATCTACTGAAGCTCTCATTTAATTTTCACATGCGGCAATTTGATGTTGAATTTTTGGTCTTCCTTAATCCTAAATTTTCCAATGCATTCTAGAATTTATGGATTCTGTACTTTCTTTTTTCCTTTAATCTTGATTTTAGCATGTTGCATGCTAAATAAAAAACATTATATATATTTTAAATACGTAAAGTCAATATTAACTTCATTTAAATAAAGACAAAAGTAGTACCAATATTCAAAAGTTGTCAAGCAAGAAAAATTTGAATAAAAACATGCAAAAAATTATAAAGCATACCCATGTTTATACAAGTACACATATGTACTTTCTGTATATAATAGTATAAATCCATAAATATGGACATGATGTATGTAGGGAGCAATATGATTGCATTTTGGATAGGTTTGTAGAAATTTAAAATATTGAGGTAAAAATTAATAATCCATATAATGGATATTTTTCATTTGGTTAAAAATATTTTAGTTGCATATAAGAGTTACATTGGATTTACAAAAACATGAACTTGGGAAGAGCATCTAAAATCCTCATCTTCCTTGTAACTAAAGACTTTCCTTTAGTTCACTGACACTGGAGAATAAAAAGAAGGCAGGGTGGGGTGATATACATGTACATGCAATGATACTCAGAAGGCAAAGTCTGATCTATCAAATGCTAAATTATGCTTCTGGTGAGAATAAAAGAAACAAACACACAAAAAAACACATTTATAGCTATGAGCATGGAATTGACCTAATAAAAATATGCAGAAAATCAATTCCATTAAAATTATTGAAAAAAAATCTACCTGGAAGATGATTAAAAAGTGTATTTAACCTGCAGGCTGTTATAGATGCCACCCACACAATGGCCACTGAAGATGTATTTGTTAGTGAAGTTTCCTCTTCATCCTTCAGCTGCCCTAGGTGGGATTAAAGCTTACATGGAAAGCAATCAATATTCTATTGCACTTTTTACCAGAGGCTATCACATGCAATGGCAATCAAACACTTTTGTTCTTTTTAAAATTGGGAATCAGTTAGCATTACTCATTTCCCTCTTACCATTTAACCATGATTCATCAAATGTTGATGTTAATGACTATTACCTGGGACCATTTCAACATCACTGACCTTCTTCTCATGGCTTGTATTTCTCCCAGGCAAAACTGACAAGTGTGATATACAATGTTTGAAAAACAAACAAAAGAAAAACTCAGTTTTCTCTCTCCAAGTTCTTTGTTAAACAGTTACATAATTTTATAACAAACAAGCTAAAGCAGTGTTTAATAGCTTAACGATAATTTCTTAAACATGATAAAGTATATTATAAAGCACAGCCATATCTATATATGTGGAAAACCCATAAGTAAATGATCTGAGATATAAGTGATCTGCTCACATATTTGCTAGTCAGCAGGCAAGCCTGCATTCAAATCCAGCTCTTCTGATTCCTTCTGAGGTTTTGTTCCAGATCTTTCTCCTATAAGCACAAATAGCTTATGTGACTAACCAGCAAGTTGGGCATCCACTTTTGTCAAGAGCAGCAGCTGAGGCTAACTGGCACTTCATGTAGCTATAGAGTACCAATTCCTTCTCTGGGCACTCAGCATTATGTCTGTTTGTGCTTCCTGTCATTTTAAGTATGGAATGCCATGATCAGCTCTGTAAGCCAGCTACACCCCACACTTCTTAATTTAATTGAAAGTATCAATCTCAACTGGCAATGCTGAACATTTTACGAAAATTTATTTGACAGTTTTATATTTCTGATGCTTTTTTAAAATATGACAAGTCGAAGTATTTTAACAACCACTTCACCTTGTAAACTTCACTCTTGTCACACTACAGGTGTCTAAGGCCTAGGCTGGATGAGATATGAATCCAATATCTATATTTTCACCTGATACCAAACCAGCTAGGCTTCACAAACCTAACCTTCTATATCAAGAGAAAAAAGCCTTCATGATTACACTAATAAACATCTATTGAACAACCACATGCCAGATAAATAATGAACTGTAAAATTTGGATGGGAATAGCTCTATCCTAAAACCACAAGTGCTTTCAGTAATGTGTGTAAAACCTGTCACCTGAGCCATAGCTCATAGCTCATTCGCCAGCTCAGCCATGAATCCTAGGACCTGCCCTTTACAAGCAGCTTCTACAAGTCAGCCCACCAAACTGGGAGAGCAGAGTTGTTAAATCATGAATGAGTCACCAGAGGCAATGGGCAAGCAGATTAGAGCAGAGACAGCTTCTGTTTACATATAAATATCCTGCTAATCAGTGATGACAAGAGAGGAAACATAGGCAAATTCCATTTACTGGAGTTTGAAGTATGTTTTTAAAACTGTATTTGGTAGTGCTTGGCAGGACTGGAAGTACTTCTTTAATCAAAAGCTTTTTTTTTTCTTAATTTTTTTTATTGAACTTTTGTGCATTTCATACATTTTTAATCAAATTCAGAGCCATTCCCTCTTCCATGCCCCTCCCCCACCAGAGCTCATGCATTCTGCTATACATGTCTTGCATCTTTTTTTCAGTCTTTTAAAACTTTTTCAATGCAGAAGTTTACTATTTTGCGCAGAAGTTTACTGTTTCAGTCAGTTCTTTGAACAAGTCTTTTGTTGTTGTTCCCTTTAATTTTATATTATTCCAAAATATAATTTTGGTACACTCTACACAAAATTACGACGTCTGAAAATAAGCTATAGGTTAATTCCAAAACATGTTTAGGGATTCACCCTTTAACAGTAGAGTTGCATGCAGGTAAAAAGAAACATTATTTTACATTCCTAAATTACATAGGAACTTGATATATGTTTTAATGTACAATTTTATAGTAGCATGAAAGATATTATACTTACTAAAAAAGAAAAAAAAAACATTCAGTTTGCCTTACAAATAAGGATTTGGTGCTAGGATCCACAAAAGAGGGACCCCATTTCTCATTTGTTTTCTGGGACTGTGTTACCTCACTTAGCATAATATCTTCTAGATCCATCCGTTTACCTGCAAGTTTAATGATGCTGTCCTTCTGTATTGTTGCATAGAACTCTATTGTGTACATGTACCACATTTTCTCTATCAACTCATTGGTTGAAGGGCACTTGGGTTGGTTCCAGCTTTTTGCTACTGTGAAGAGAGCTGCAACAAACATGGTTGTGCACCTATCTCTGCAATAGGATGAGTCTTGTGGGTATATACCCAGGTATGACTGGGTCAGGTGGTAGGTTCATTTTGAGTCTTAAGTATTCTCCACACCACTTTCCATAATGGATTATGAATTTACATTCTCACCAGCAGTGGATGAGTGTTCCCCTTTCCTCACAACCTCTCCAGCATTGGATATCTTTTGTTTTCTTGATCATAGCTAGTTTCCCTGGAGGAAGATGAAATCTTAAAGTGGTTTTAATTTGCATTTCCTAAATTGTTAGCATTGTTGAATACTTTTTTAGGTGTTTCTCAGCCATCTTACCTTCTTCATTTGTGAAGTTACTTTACTCCACAAATTCAGCTCTTTACTCCATCTTTTGTTCAGCTCCTTACCTCATCTTTTGATTGGGCCATTTGTTTTCATGTCCCTTTGTTTTTTGAGTAGCATATATATTCTGGATGTTAATGAACTATCTGATATATCATTGGTGAGGTTTTCCTCACATTCCGCAGGCTTTCTCTTCATTTCCTTGTTTCTTTCACTGTGCAGAAGTTTTTGAGTTTAATGGGGTCCCACTTGTTGATCGTTGACCTTATTTCCTGTGCATCTGCTGTCTAATTTATAAAGTCTTTTCCTATGCCTATGTCTTATAGGTTATTGCCAACATTTTCTTCTATTATTTTCAGAGTTTCAGGTTTCACATTGAAGTCATTGATTCATACAGGCTTGATTATTGTACAGGGTGAAAGGTAGGGGTTTAGTTTTATTCTTGAACAAGTGGTGATCCAGTTTTGCCAGCACCATTTGCTGAAGATGCTGTTTTTCCCCCATTAAGTATTCTTGGCCTCTTTGTCAAATATGAGGTAGCTGAAATGTATGTATTTGGTTTTGTATCTTCAAAAAATATGGGACGCTTCATGAATTTGCATGTCATCTTTGTGCAGGGGCCATGCTAATCTTCTCTGTATTTTTCCAACTTTAGAATATGTGCTACCCAAAGGGAGCACAAAGAAATTTTTAGAAGTTAATTGACCTCAATCAATTTGCTTTCTGATTGCACTTGAAGGTGCTCTACACTTAGGATAGATCTTCTCAGCCTTGTTCTCTTCACTCACGTATTAATTGCCCTTTGCAAATGCCCTTGCAGGTGTATCCAAATGAATGTTTCACATACCATTCTAAACTGGCTGCAGCTAGCTTGCATATAACTAAAACTGTGCTTACCTGTTCCTAAGACCTTGTCTTTTTACCAGCTTACTTAATCCCCTACCTGGGAAGCTTTCTTTCTCAATGGGAATTGTACTTTGGAGAGATTTTGTTCCTCATCAGTTCAAATTCAGGACTTTCAATCTTTTGAGATGGTGATTTGGCATGATTCTTAGACTCAAGGGACTTTGGTTATTTGGGATGTTAACATTCAAGAGTGTATCATTAGGGATTGACTTTTGAGGATCCTATTAGCACAGATTTTCTTCTTGGATACTAAAAATTGGCTACACACACACACACACACACACACACACAGGGTTCCACATGATTGCTTTGAACAGCTGCCTGCCAGACTTGGGGGCTAGACAAGAACACTAGCAGCCTTCTGTCTTATTTAGGCTACTTAGACTTCTGCCCTGATGTTGACATTGACTATTGCCAGGGAAATCCCTATATTTTTCAGTATTGTAGGCACCATAATGGTCAAGGTAAAAGAATATCGCAATGAAGTGAAGAGTATGCATTAAAATGACCAGTTTTTAGGTGAGGGAATAAAGGATTCTCAGTGTTCTTAGCCTTTTCTTTTTCAGGGAATAAAGGACTCTCAGTTTTCTTAGCCTTTCCTTTGGTCATACAACTATCAGAAAGCTTTTATTTCAGTCAGTTAAAATGTGTTGTTTCTAAAATATGTGATTCCCACCTACCAGATTATATATCTAAAGCACCAAAGTTCAAATTTCTCTTTTTATTAATATTTTTATTTTATGTGTATGAGTGCATTATCTGCATGTATGTGAGTGCACCCATGTATTGCAATGGCACAGAGTTCAGAAAAGAGAGTAGACTTCCCCTGGAAATGGAGTTAAGGGCTGTTCTTAGATGTCATGTGAGTGCTTGGAATTGAACCCTGGTCCTCTGCAAGGACAGACAGTGCTCTTAACCACCGAGCCATCTCTCCCATCACCCAAAATTCAAAATTAAAGGATTATTTCTCATTGCATAACATCAAATTGTGATACCTCAGATCAAAGAAGTTTTTGTGTGTCTTTTTGAGACAAGGTTTCCCTGTAGCCCTGGCAGGTCTGGAACTCACCATGTAGAACAGACTGGCCTTGATTTCACAGAGATCCACCTGTCTCTTCTCCCTGAGTTCTGTAAAGGAGTAAGCCACCATGCCTGGCTAAAAGAATATTTTTCTGAAAAGGTTTCTTTTATTTAGTGTTGTTCTTCCACTGTTCTCAGCTCTATATTTTGCTTTTTAATTTTTTTCTATTTTACTTTCTATATATACAAGTTTATGTTACAAATCAAATCTAGACTCGTGTCCCCCTCCCTATCCCCCTACCCCACCAGAGTTCATGCATTCTGCCAAACATGTTTTCCATTTTTTTCCTGGGTCTTTCTCAAAATTATCGATGGAGAAGTTGACTGTTTTGACAGAAGTTATTTTTGCTGTTTGTTGTTGTTGTTCTTGTTGCTGTTGTTGTTCTTTCCAACATGCATCATTCCCAACTACTTGGACAAAAGCTCAAGGAGCCCTGCACAAGAAATACCTACAACTATGTAACTGCTGCTAGAATCCACAGATGAGGGATACCATTCATCGTTTGTTTTTCTGGAGCTATGTTACTTCACTTAATATCTTCTAGTTCCATTCATTTACCTGCAAAATTCATGATGTTATCTTTCTTTACTGCTGCATAGTACTCCATTGTGTAGATGTACCACATTTTCTCTATCCACTTGTCAGTTGAGGGGCACTTGGGTTGGTTCCAGTTTTTTCCTATTATGAACAGAACTGTAGCAAATATGGCTATGCATTTATCTCTGTGGTAAGATGAATCTTGTGGGTATATACCCAGAAGTGGTATGACTGGGTCAGGTGGTAAGCTCATTTTGAGTCTTTCAAGGGTTCTCCACACTGCTTTCCATAGTGGCTGTATGAGTTTACATCCCCACCAGCAGTGGATGAGTGTTCCCCTTTCCCCACAACCTCCAAAACTCACAGAGTGTGGGGAAACCTTCACTGCAGACACATCTGACAAAGCAATGATTTCCAGAGTATATAAACTACTCAAAAAACAAATAAGAAAGAAAACAAATTAATCACTCAAAAGATGGAGCAAAGAGCTGAACAGAGACTTCATAAGTGAGGAATTAGAGATGGCTGAGAAACATCTTAAAAATGTTCAACATCACCAATAATTAAGGTAAGGCAAATTAAAACCACTTTAAGATATCATTTCAGTCTGATAAGATTGGCTAGGATCAAGAAAACACATACTTTGCTTTTTACTTTAGCATCAATCACTCTGTGGACTCTCCACAATTATTTATGGGTATTATGCTCTATTCTTTCCCCAAAACTCCATGCAGCAGGATCCTTTCCTTGTTGTTTTATTGCCTTTTGTTTAAGTACCTAGAACAAGAGAAAGAAAAGTATAGCTCCAAGTTGGGGTTTCTGCATGATCCTACCTACAAACCAATTTTTTTAAAAAGGATTTACTTTATAAAGATAAGATTAGTCTAAAGAATACATAGCCTGCAAAGCCTGTTGTATTTATTCTCTGGTCCCTTGCTGAAAGCATCTTCAAATTCTTGGCAGAGGTTGTCTGGTAATGATAGGAGCACTGTGTGTGTGTGTGTGTGAGTGTGTGTGTGTGTGTGTGTGTGTGTGTGTGTGTGTGTGTGTTGAAAGAAGTAGGCTACCCATGCTTGTGGGTTGAAGTGGGTCTTCTGTGGAGTTATTTCCTGGCATATGACCCTTCCATCTGGGCGAACCTGAACTCCTCCTTCTACTTTGAGCTTCTGGCATCTGGCAGAGAGAATGCTGTTCTCTGCCCCACTGTTATTTCCATCTCCATAGCACAGATGTAGGTTAGACATCTCAAAATCAGGAGCTATTCATCAGCTACTGGAGAATATTCATTGTTATTTGGACTGTCAATGTAATTAGCTCATCTTTTAAAGCTTTGCACCAAGGCTTGTTTGTTATTGGAGACTTTGCCTCATCACTACCATTCACATGCATATTAGTGTTTCAAAGAGCATGTTACTATTTTGATTTTTCTTAGGAGTTAAGATAAAATATTCAATATCTTTTTACCACCCTCTCACAGTCCTTGAAGACAAAGCCTCTTGGTTTGCATGCAGCTAATGGCCAATATTCAACAGGAGCCTTTGATAATGGCCCAGACAAGAGTGAAGAGCAGCCAAGCACAAAGTACACTGTAATAAGGTCACTAAAGCTGTAAATTACTGGTTTTCATCCTTAGATGTGTCTTACAGTGGCCTGAGTTTCGCTTCATTAAATGTAAGAAGTCGCAACTCAAGCTAAATCTCTCTAGAGATATTAAATGCTGAACATATGCAATTACACCAAATGATGCTTCGAATTTGAACAGCCCAAGCTTGTATTTAAAACTGTTATCTCAATTTCTTCACCATGTTTCCTCTGTCTTCACTGTCCC
This sequence comes from Rhizomys pruinosus, assembly GCA_009823505.1. Taxonomy (NCBI): domain Eukaryota; kingdom Metazoa; phylum Chordata; class Mammalia; order Rodentia; family Spalacidae; genus Rhizomys; species Rhizomys pruinosus. The sequence goes on from VZQC01003602.1 coordinate 104,026, forward strand.
CTTCCCCTGACCCTCCAGGCCCTCCCTCATGAGCTACATTGTAAGTACCAGCCAGGGCCCTGGCAGGGCTGCCTGGCTGCTCCTCACAGTTCTCTGAGGATTCCCACGAACTTTCAGAATCAAACCTGCCTCTGTCATTTGCAGCAGCCTTTCATGGTTACATTTTAATTAACTCCATGTGATACAATGATGAAAATTTGGCCCAAAATAAAAGTGATATTGAGTTAATGTTGTTATCATTAGAAAGATTTAATGTATAGGAGCAATTAGGAAGTTCTGGAAGTACTTTGAAGAGTGATGGAAAAAGGAGTTGGTGCCAAAAACTCATTTATCATATTAACAAATGTGAGAACAAGAGATCCTTGGTGGGCTCTCTCCTGAGCCTCTGCCTTGATTACATCTGCTTGTGAGTTCTACTTAGCATCAGTGCAACCTGTGTGTTCATTATCACATGCTCAGTATGGAGATCAGACATAAAATCCAGAGGGGCCTGAAACACAGACCTTTCTTTCCTGCATTACTTTGGGAATCTCTGCTGATTAGACTGGAGGAATTTTCTCAGTCATAGTGCCTGATGCAATATATTTTCTTCATGGTATTTCTTCAAAATAGGGTGATCAAGAGCTAAAGGTATGTGATGTCCTTTGCTTTTTAAAGATGTTCTGTCAATTACTGCCATTCATTTTGTTGTCTTGGCCCTGTTGCTAGGCCACATGCTGGGTGTTCTTGCTGTTATCATGCTCCTCTATTTGCAAAACATCCTTGTCTCTGAGCAGCATCCTTTATAAATTGTTCTCAGACCTGCTTCTGGTACTAAAGCCCATCTGTTGGCACCTTAATTATTAGGATGTGGTTGCAAACTACTCTGAGACTGATTCTAATATGAACAATTAAAGCAGTCTCTGATATACAATCCTAATTTGAAAATATCATCAGTCAAAATGTACATTTATTAGGCAGAGGTAAGAAGATTGTGAATTTGAGGTGATCCTCCTAAGCGGCAAAAAGACTCTATCTCAAAAAATCAAGTATGAAGGAGGGAAGAGGAGAGGGAGGAAGGGAGGGAGAGAGGGAAAGAAAGAGAAGAAAAGAGGGAGGGAAGAAGAGAGGGAGGGAGGGAGGAAGAGAGGGAGGAAGGGAGGGAGGGAGGGGGGAGCGAAACGGAGTGTGTTTATTATACTGACCATACCTCACAGCCTAGCTCAGCAAAGGTGAACATCAAGTCCTCACCATCAAAATCAATTGGCTAAACATAAACTGCCTGCAATTTGCTAGCCTGCTTACTATCCCAAGATAATAACTGGTCTGGGAAAAGATCAAAAGTAAAAATTGAAGATGGACTTTCAATTGTCTCATAACACTGAAAGATTTCAGTTCTAAGCATTGCATAATTAAGTACACTCTACACATTATGTAATTGTATAATTGTATAGTTCATAACTCCAGCTGGTGATCATGACTGCCATTTCCTGATGCTTGCACAGGAACACTGAATAACAGCACAAATCAAATCTTCCATATCACACAAAGTATGTATTTCTGGTAGACCATCCAACAATCTCTTACATGATCCAGCTAAGCTTGATTAATCTTGTTTTATGCGCATTAAATGTGATTATACTACCATTTTATATGTATCCTGATAAGCTCTTTGATGCAGTAGGTAATTTCTTAATATAATTTTAACAAATTAATGGGGGAATGAATCATTTAAAATTTTCAATTTATTTGAATCCAAACTTTTAAGATTTAAAATGACAAATGTCTGTTTTGCTCCTTTTATAAAAACTATGTACATCAATCAAACAAACAACAAAAAAAAAACGCATAGAACTTGAGAAATGGGCAGCGGGCTTCAACATTAGCAGAAGAACTATTTGCAGCAGATTATTGCTGGGTGATAGAGAGTTGATCTTCTTTAAGGGAGACACTCTAGGTAGTCTAATTAGACTCCAGTGGATGAATTTGCACTGAGGGATAGTTGGGTACATAAATTTGACTCTATATACCTTAACATATATAAAAATGCATGAAATATGGTGTGGAAAGATATAGGAGATGTGGATGGAGCAGGGGTATAAAGGTGATTAAGATATTTTGTACAACATGCACAAAAATTCAATATAATAAACAGAAAAAATAGGGAATCATATTAGTCTAACATGCCAATGACAAGTTATACATATAATATCTCTACATGAGTCCATGTGCAGAGCTGAAGGCTACATAACAAGAAACAGTGCCATACAGGAGAAACCTTCCTTTGAGTTGCTAGCTAGGGTAGTTAAAGAGACTCCCAAAATTGCATAGGCTATTGCCACCGCCCTTGTTTGCCTCCAAAACCCTATTGCTGAAAACAGGACAAAGTTTGGAGAATTGGAGAAATGGAGTTAGAACAGAAGGCACTTCCTCTGAAGGCTAGCTTTCACATTTTTGGTAAACACTACACAAGCTGCTAAGGGAGGACATCAATTGTGATGGTTCGACCCCAGCTTCAAGATCAAATAACCACATCAATGACCAGCACAGAACACGACACTGTTGTATTAGTGTCAATCAATGGCTAACTAATTGGACTTAAAGCCCATTCAGTGGGAGGAAACTTATGTGTGGTACTGTAAACATAGGCAAATATACATGGCTGGAGAGGTCATTCTTCTTAGAGTAATCCCCAAGTCTGTCAAACCCCAAGTCTGTCAAACGAAGGTTATTTCTTACTATATGCAAAATATGTATCCTTATATTTATAGTGAAGTATCCCAGTCACCATTCATCACAGAAGCTTCTTTTGCACTAGATGGATATTATTATAGGGTACCAAAACTAGTCATGCACACATTATGAACTGCTCAAGTGTTAGTGGTACATCTACAATGCGATCTCTATACTTAAGGCTCACAAAACATAGAACAAGGGGTGAAGAAAATATTACTGAATATGTCAACGTCATTAGTGAAGCTCCCTCATGGAACATAGGGCCAGGAGCCCAAAGGTGTCAGGTCTTAGTCAGGTCCTGTCCTGGAACCGACTGGGCTGAGGAAAGGTAAATGCGCTGCTCTCCCGTTCCCCAGCCTCCTCAGTTCCCGGAGACACTCAGATGCAGCGGAGTCCAGTAAAGCAGGTTCTCACTTTATTGCAAGCAGGGCAGTGACTTGTATACAAAACAGCCACAAAAGGCATTTAGGAACGAAAGCAAATGACTAATGTTCTTGCAGCCCCTCTGATCCTCTCAGGCGGAGTGGCATACATGGCTGACAATTGTAATTCACGCTGCTTGTCCTTATCTTTCCCCAGACAGAAGTTTTGGCAAACAACTTGGGTCCCTCCTCCTCTCCTTCCCCTAGGCGCCATCTTGACCTGGCTGGCCGGGTGGGTCCCATCCAAAAGGGTCACAAATGGCTAAAGCATGGAGATTAGGAGTCTGCAGAGTGAGAGTCCTTGGAGAGGACTCATTTATTAAGCTTCACCCCCACATCCAGGCTCAAGGATCATCGGGGAAAGGAAGGCAGAAAGGTTGTAAGAGCCAGGGAAGCATGACCACATAAACAGAATACTGCAAGCTCCTAGGACCTTGCTCATATGAATCTACATTAATGCTGTCAGCATGCAGAAGACCCATGCTAACTCAAGCAGACAAAAACCCAGCCTAGAACTGGGGAAATGGACAGCACTCTTCAATCTTAGCTGAAGACATATTAGCAGCTGATTACTGCTAGGTGAGGATGAGGCGATCTTCTTAATGCAAGGGACTATAGGTAGACTGGCTAGACCTCAGTAAATAAGCTTGCAGTGAAGAACATTTGAGAATACTAACTTGCCACACTAGGCCTTATTACAAATGATGAAACATGTGAATTCCAGTGTGTGGGAAGGTCAGAGAAGATGTCAGTAGGGAGGGGATACAAAGATGAATAAGATTGATTAGATGTTCTCTGAAATCACAAATAGCCAGTACAACAATTTACAAAAACATTTAAAAAATTATCTACATATATTTCCTTTCAAGGTCTTTCAAGACAACAAAAATTAATTAAGTAGCATTAAGCAAATACATGTCAGTGACTTATAGGTTGCCAGACTAAATGCGAGGAATTTACATAAATTTCAGTTTGGGATAAACAAGGAACTTTTAAATATATAAGAAGTAGGTTTTAGAACTATGAGATCCTTCTGCCAAGACATGACCTCAGCTGCATTCTTAGCTGGTGTACTTGTAATAATGTTGGTCACCTGAAAATTGCCATGACCTAAAGCCATGCAGATTTTACTTCTCCACTTCCTTTCTCACTTTTGCTGATATTCTTCTTTCATTGTCTTAGCTCATTCTTTTTTTTTTTCACAAAGAACAGTTTATTTTTACTTGTAATACATTACAATATACACACATACTGCATTCTATTTTGGAGGAAAGTGCAGCTCAGTAGAGATGATCAGAGTAGCCATTCCTCTCCCTTAACCAGGGCTGCCTTTCCTTGCTTCTGAGTGGCCTTTGCACCTGAGCTGGTTAGAGTCCTGACATTGAGATTCCCCAAGATGCTGAGATGTCTGGGAGCTCCTTGTTGATCCTCCAGCTGCAAGCCAGACTCAGTCTATTGAGAAAATACCCCAGGGTTTGACAGAGTTCGATCTGTCAATCATTGGGATGGAGGTTTAAGATGGAAGTTCTGGAAAGTCCTCTAGCACCCACAGAGCACTGATACACACACACACACAAGCAGACACACACACAGTGACCTCAGCTACATCTGGTTTATATTGTTTCCTTAGTGTGTGTCATACCTGTGGAGGCAAAAGTCCAGATTCAAACACCAGTGCACAGGCATCTGTCACTGGCCTAGAGCCAGTAAGGCTGAGCGATGTGCCTGTTGTCTCCCAACAAGAGTGGCTGGGCCATGAACAGTATGGCTTGTCTGCACCACCACTTCCATGACAGCTCCAGTGTAGCTCTGCTTTGAGAGACACTTTGTTTCTTTTTTCTTTGTCTATAACCTGATCATGCAGGTGTCTCAGGGTCAAGTTCAAGTTTAAGGTCAGCATAGGCTCCATGTGAGTTCAATGCCAGCCAGATTCCATAAGAAGATCCTGCCTAACGAAGTACATTTGAAAAGCTGAGCTGTGTATGGTCATTCTTATCATAGCTTACTGAGATAATTTATCCTGAAGAATAGTTCCTTCTATAAACATTCTCTTACTCCTACATAGAGCAATAATGGAGATCCCTCCAATTCTCCCTGTAAACTTTTCCTTCTCAGTATTTACTCATCAATATCAAGAGGACAACCAGTCCTCCAAGAACTTCATTCAAGGTTGAGAAGCTATCCCAATTCTTTGATCAGGGCTTGCAAAGCAACTTAAGCTTTGGCCTCTTTAAGTCATGCTACACCACACTTTTCTGTGGCCCCAAGTACAATCTCTTCATTCATGAATTGCAGCAATTCAATTCTTTCTGATCTTTTTGGCCCAATTCAGTTTATTCATACTTCCATTCAAATGTCACTTCCCTAGAGATGACATTCTGAATGATATAGAGTGCTGCCAAATTGTCTTCCTTCAAAATGCTTAATATCTAAACCAATATGTTCTTTGATGTTTTGGGGTTTTGTTTGTTTGCCTGGTTATTTATTTGTTTGGGGGCTTTTTAAAACACAAGCCACCCTGGAACTCACTATGTAGACCAGGCTGGCCTCAATATCACAGAGATCTGCCTGCTTCTGCCTCCAAGTGCTATGATTAAAGGCATGTACCACCATGCCTGGCCATTATGGGTTTTTTTTTTTTTTTGGTCTTTTTGAGACAGGGTCTCCCTGTAGCCCCAGCTGTCCTAGAACTCACCCTGTAGACAAGGCTGGCCTTGAACTCACAAAGATCTGCCTGCCTCTGCCTCCCAAGTGCTAGGATTAAAGGCGTGAGCCATCACTCCCAGCATGGTTTTGTTTTTAACTAGCTATAGTTTGTAAAGTCCATAAACACACCAATTTTGAGATTTGTTTCCCTTGTCGGTGCTGTATCCCTAGTCTTTGGGCCTGTGCCTAATGCAAAGGAAGCATGTAATAATTCATATTAAATGACCAAGCATCCTGGTTAGATTGAATTGTCACCTTAGTACAAGTCAGAATCAGGCAGGAAGAGGGAACCTCAATGGAATAATTGTTTAAATCAGATTGTCCTGTGGCTATGTCTGTAAGAGGCTGTCTTGATTAGTGATTTATGTGGAAGTTGTTTTGGTCAGTATTTTATCACAAAAACTGGAAGAAAACTAGAATATGAGGTAAAAGAAAAAGAAGTGTCCAGTAAGAATAATACACACTAGAGAGATGCACTCACTGAGGCATTGGGATGAGCAACTTTGTAGATCTGTTTCCCAGTGGGATTCTAGGTCACATACAGTCCTGGAGGAGCAATAGGATGCACCACCTATTCTTTAATTTTACTCATCTCTTTGAGCTGATAGATTTCCTTTCCACTCTGCTGCTATTTTTTTAAAGAGGTCCTATAACCATTACTACTCAAACTGTTCAGAAGGATACAAACAGAAGGAATTCTCCCAAACTCCTTCTATGAAACCATCATCACTCCAACACCAAAACCAGGCAAAGATACAACCAAAAAAGAAAGATATAAGACCCATCTCATTAATGAACATAGATGCAAAAGTTCTCAAAAAATACTTGCAAATCACATACAGACCAACATCCAAAAGATCATCTATTATGATCAAGTTGGATTCATACCAGAGATGCAGGGATGGTTCAACATATGAAAATCAATAAATATCATAAAACACATAAATGGACTGAAAGGCAAAAACCACGTGATCATCTCAATTGATGAAGAAAAAGCCTTTGAAAGATCCAACATCCTTTCATGTTTAAAGTCCTAGAGGAAATCAGACTGAAGGGAACATTCCTCAACATGATCAAAGCCATATATCTCAAACCCACTGCCAACAACATCCTAAATGGAGAAAAAAAAGAACCATTTCCCTTAAAGGTGGGAACCCAGCAAGGCTGCCCCTTATCACCACTCCTCTTCAACATAGTGCTTGAAATGCTTGCTAGGGCAAAAAGACAAGAGAAGGAAATTAAAGGAGTACTAATCAGAAAAGAGGAAGTTAAAGCTATTCCTTTTTGCAGATGATATGATAATTTTTATAAATTTCTAACAGCTTCACTTTCTTTAGTTTCAGCAGATCATCTTATCTCTTCATTTCAATGAGAATCTGAAGTAACAGATGCACCAAAGATTCCCTCTTCCTCTCATTTCCAACTCAGTCTTTCTCTTGTGCTCTTCAGGCCAGCAAGCACTGAGGGTTGTGATGCTACTGAGTCATCATACAGTTCACTTATCACAGCCAGTCTTCTTTCCTGCCTGGAGGACACTGTGATTTCTGTCCTCATCACTGGAGCTAATCTTATCCAATTTTTACTTTCTACCAGGCCCATCAATACAAATACTGTTGTCTTTAGAAAAAACAGAGAAAGAGAAGGAAATAGTCTTTGGCTTTAACTTCTTTCCAGCTTTCTCCCTTGCTTATTTTTTTATTTGACTTTATGTATTTCATACATAACTTCTCAATCAGTCTTAATTTTACAGTTAAAGCCTGGTAAAAATGATCTCTCTACTTTATGTCCTACCTACTATTTGTGTGTGTTTGTTTGTGTGTGTGTGTGTGTGTTCGTGTGCTCGTGCATGTGTGAGAAAGATTTCTCTCTCTCCCTGTCTCTCGCAATGTAAATCATGTACCCTCCGTTTTTCTTTTAAGTCCACTTTAAATTATACTGTTCCTCCCATACACTTTATAATTGGGAATGCTAGTGACCATGTCCCTAGACATAATAGTCACTGGTCAATTTTCACCCCCATTGACTTATTAGAAGAATTTCACCGAACCTTTCAAACATTATCTTCTTTATTATGACATCTTCATTTGGCTACCAAGAAAGACAGATGCTTTTGATTTTTCCATGACTTAAGGTTCTCTACTTCATATTTGCTGGATCCATTTATTTCCCTTGTTTTCTTAATTTTTAAAAATTTTAATTATTTTTTTATGTGTATGAGTGTACTGTCTGCATGTAGGTTGGTGCACCTCTGTCGTGCAATGCCGCGGAGGTCAGAAGAGGGCGTCGAATTCCCCTGGAACTGGAGCTAAAGATGTTTCTCAGCTGCCATGTGGGTGCTGGGGATCAAACCCAGGTCCTCTGCAAGAGCAGTCAGTGTTCTTAACCGCTAAGCCATCTCTCCAGCCCCTCCCTTGGTTTTTAATTAAGGAGAACCAGACTTTGTCTTTGATCCTTGACTCATTTCAAACTTCTATCCTTCATTTTTGCCTTTAGATTTATGTTTCATAGCCCTAAGACAGTTGATTTTTCAATTTTACATGCAGCTGCCTAGTTTCTAGTTGATGTCTGATATTCATTGTGCCTGTGATAAACTTTGACCTTTCTTACCAAATGTGTGTATACTACAACTTTCCTGCACAGTCGATAAAAATCCCATCCTTGAAGATTCTCAGATCAATTCAAATAAAATGCTTGCTGTTCTTAGCCCATGTTTCTCATCTAATCTGTCTCATGCATGGATCTGATTTCTATATACAGACCGACTGTATCTTCTCTATTACCTTGATCAACAAGGGATTACTATTATAAGACCTCACAGCAGATCTTTGTCTCTACTCTTGTTCCTTTATAACTATTTTCAATGTAGCAACTGGAGTGAAACTTGAAATATGTAGATTTTGTCATATCTGTCCTAGTGTTTTGTTGTGAATTTTTGTGTCTATGTTCATTAATGAGATAGGTCTACAGTTTTATATTTTTGGTAGTGTCTTTGCCTGGTTTTGGTATTAGAGTGATGCTGGCTTCACAGAAGGAATTTGGGATATTTCCCTCTGTTTGTATCCTTCTGAACAGTTTGAGTAGTAATGGTTATAAGTCTGCTTTAAATGTTATATAGAATTCTGCTGTGAAACCATCCGGGCTTGGGCTATTTTTAGTTGGGAGGTTTTTTATTACATTTTCAATTTCCTCAAATATTGTGGGTCTATTTAAGCTGTCAGTCTCTTCTTGGTTAAGCTTTATTGCTTTGGAGGATTTCAGATATGCATCCATTTCTCTTAGGTTTTCAAATTTAGTAGAGTATATGTTTTTGAAGTATTCCCATATGATTGTCTGGATTTATTCATGTCTGTTGTGATGTTTCCCCTTTCATAAAAATTCTATTGATTTGGAGTTGCTCTTTCTTTATCTTGGTTAACTGGGCTAGAGGTCTGTCTATCTTGTTTATCCTTACAAAGAACCAACTTTTGGATACATTTATTATTTGTATTGTTTTCTTTGTTCCTATTTCATTGGTTTCTGGCATGATTTTTGTTATTTCTTCCTGTATGTTGAGTTTAAGGTTCATTTGTTGTTGTCTCTCAAGTGTTTCCAGCTGCAGTGTTAGATTATTTATTTGTGCTCTTTCAGTTTTTTGAATATGGGCACCCAGGGCTCTAAAATTCCCTCTTCGGACTGCATTTAAAGTATTTCATAGGTTTTGTTGTGTTGTGTCGTCTTCTTCATTTAGTTCCAGGAATACTTTTATTTTTTCTTTATTTATTCTTTGACCCATTTATTATTCAAGAGTGTGTTGTTTAGTCTCCACGTGTTCTTATAGATAGTAGGGCTAATCCTGATGTTGATATTGAGCTTTATTGCATTGTGGTCTGAAAGAATGTGTGATATTATTTCAATCCTTTTGTATTTGTTAAGATATTTTTCTGTGTCCCAGTATGTGATTGATTATGGAGAATGTTCTGTGGGGTACTGAGTAGAAAGTATATTCTGTGGTTTTGGGGTAGAATATTTGTTAGATGTCTGTGAGGTTCATTTGGTGTATTGGTGGTGTATTGTATTGTTCAATTCTGATGTCTCTCTGTTTTGTCCAGTTGACCTATCCAAAGGGCTCAGTAGGTTATTGAAGTCACCCAATATTAGTGTCCTGGGATTAATCTGTGCCTTGAGGTCCTGAAGAATTGTTTTTATAAAGTTCAGTGCACCTGAGTTTGGTGGATATATATTTATAATTGTGAAATCTTCATAGTTAATTCTTCCTTGGTAAGGATGCAATGGCCCTGTTTGTCTCTTCTGATTAGTTTTACTTTGAGTTCTATTTTGTCTGATATTAGAATAGTAACTGTAATGGTTAATACTGTTAATCCTCGGTGTCAACTTGACTGGATTTGAGATGAACACATATGAGAAAGAGATCTTCAGATTGGATTATCTCAAGCCAGATGACCCACCCTAAATGTGAATGTTACCCTCTGATGGTAGTCTATGGGAGAAGATAGCAGCCTTCCCCCCTCTTTTCTTTTCTGCCTGCCTTCTTTCTCCTTGGTGAGTTTGTCTTGCTGCTGTTATCAACTCTTTGGATCTCAGTGTAGACTGAAGATGGGCAGATCTCCCAGAATCTATCAGGCCTCCAGCACTGGATTGGGACTATTGTGTCTTCTAGCTTTGTGGACTGAGAAACTACCTGGATTCTCAGCCTCTCCTGTGCAACACAGCTATTGTTGGACTCCTCAGATTCTATCTGTGAGCAAATCAATAAATCTGTATTTAACCCTATCTATCTATCTATCTATCTATCTATCTATCTATCTATCTATCTATCTATCTATCATCTATCTATTCATTCTATTGATTCTGTTTCTTTAGAGAACCTTGACTAATACAGGAACACCTGCTTGCTTTTTGGTACTATTTGCTTGGATTATTTTATTCCATCCTTTCACTTTAAGTTGGTGCCTGTCCTTGAAGGTGAGGCCATCCATCATGACCAAGTTGGATTCATACCACAGATGCAGGTATGTTTCAATATACATAAATCAATAAATATCATAAAACACATAAATGGACTAAAAACAGAAACCACATGACAATCTCAATTGACACAGAAAAAGCCTTCCACAAAATCAAGCATCCCTTCATGCTTAAAGTCCTAGAGGGATCTGGACTGGAAGAATCATTCCTCAACATAATCAAAGCCATATACAAAACCCACTGCCAACATTATCCTAAATGGAGAAAAGTTAGAAGCATTCTGCTTAAAGGCAGGAATCTGGCAAGGCAGCCCCCCCATCACAACTTCTCTTCAATATAGTGCTTGGAATGCTTGCTAGGGTGATAATGCAATAAAGGGAAATTAAACAAGTACTAATTGGAAAAGAGGAAGCCAAGCTATACCTTTTTGCTGATGATATAGTAGTTTACCTAACGGATGCAAAAAACCTCACCAGAAAACTCCTAAAAATGATTAAGCGTTTCACTACAGTGGTGTAATACAAAATTAACCTAGAAAAAGCAGTAACATTTCTTTACAGCAACAACAAGCAACTGAAGAAGGAATATAAGGAGAACTTCCCACTCACAATAGCCTCAAAAACAATAAAATATCTAGGAACAAACCTAACCAAAGACACCAAGGATCTTTACAACAAAAATTTTAAACCCCTGAAGAAGGAGATTGAAGAAGACATCGGAAGATGGAAAGACCTCCCATGCTCATGGTTTGGAAAATTAATACATTAAAAATGTCCATTAATATACAGATTCAATGCAATCCCAATCAAAATTCCCATGAGTTTCTTCAAAGGTTTGGAAAAAAATCCTTAAATTCATATGGAAAAATGAAGACCCCAAATACCCAAAATAATACTGAGTGAAAACAGCAATACAGGGGAGATCACTATACCAGACTTCAAACAATATTACAGGGCTATAGTCATAAAATCAGACTGGTACTGGCACAAAAACAGACTTGCAGACCAATGGAACAAATCCAAACTTGAGCACACTCAATTTCAGCCACTTCATAATTGACAAGGGGCCAAGAAGACTCAGTGGAGTAAAGTCAGTATCTTCGGCAAATGATATTGGCAAAACTGGATCAACACTTACAGAAAAATAAAATTAAACCCCTACCTTTTGCCCTGTGTAAAAATAAACTCCAAATGAATCAAAGATCTCAATGTGAAACCCAAAATAGAGAAGTCTTTCTAAATCAGACAGCAACCACGCAGCAATTAAGGTCAACAGCTGACAAGTGAGAGCTCACGAAACTCAAAAGCTTCTGTAAGTGAAAGAAACAGTGAAGTGAAGTGAAAATGTGCAGAGTGGGAGGAAACCTTCACCAGTAATATATCTGACAGAGCATTAACTTCCAGAATATATAAACTACTCAAAAAACAAAGAAGAAATCAAAGGACCAATTCAAAATATGGAGTAAAGAGCTGAACAGAGACTTCAGAAGTGAGGATATAAATAGAGCTAATAAACATCTTATAAAGTGTTCAACATCGTTAATAATTATGGAAATGTAAGTTAAAACTACTTTATGATTTCATCTCACTCCAATAAGACTTGCTAGGATTAAGAAAACAAATGATACCAAATGCTGGAGAGGTTGTGGGGAAAGGGGAACACTTATCCACTGCTGGTGGGAATGTAAACTCCTACAACCACTACGGAAAATGGTGTGGAGAACCCTTAAAAGACTCAAAATGAGCCTACCACCTGATGCAGTCATACCACTCCTGGGAATACCCACAAGACTCAACCTACCACAGAGATACATGGACATCCATGTTTATTGCATCTCTCTTCACAATAGTGAAAAGCTGGAACCAACCCAAGTGACCTTCAACAAATGAGTGGGTAAAGAAAATGTGGTACATTTTCACAGTTGAGTTGTATGCAGAGGTAAGGAACGATGACATCATGAAATTTGCAGGCAAAGTTGGATGGAACTAGAAGATATTATGCTAAGTGAAGTAACACAATTCCAGATAAAGAACGGATGAATGGTATCTCTCATTTGTGGATGTTAACACCAAGTACCTAGTTGTAAGGCAAACTGTGCAACGTTAATGTTATATTCCTTTTTATCTGAAAGCAACTGTGCTCTTATAATGTGAATCCCTTGACAGGCTCTAGAATTAACCTACCACTTATTTTCAGTCTTTGCAATCTCGCCATATAGGTGATAGAGGGTATGTATGCATATTTTAGAGTAATATAAAATTAAAAGGGAAAATGTGAATCCTGAACTATGATTTGGAAATAGCATACAGTTTATTTGCAGATGACAGAATTTTAGTGTAAGTTATATATTGCATATGTTGAAGCAATACAAATTGGAGGGAACAACAACAACAAAATGACTGGGACAAAGGTCCGACTGAAACAATAAAGGTCTCTCCAAATCAATAATCCTATGTTTGAAAAACTCTAAAAAGACTCAGAAAAAGATATAAGACATATATGGAAGAATGCATGGACCCAGGTGTGGGGGGGCATGGAAAGTGAAATTAGTCTAAACTGGACTGAGAAATGATGTATGAAATGAACAAAACTTCAATAAAAATATAAAAAATGATTATGAACTATAAAAAGAAAAGGAGACAAGCAGTAAGTGGCAGAGCTGGGATACAAATTTAGTTAAATTCTACAACACATTTGCTATTAATATTCTTCTTACAGTCTATGATATTCTTTCAAATGGAATATTATTTTCTACTATGTCTTCTATCCATAGGAATCTAATGAACTATTGATGTTTAAAACTTATGATGTAGCTTCTAAAATGAGTTTTGTCCTTATAATTCCTATTCAAAATTTGTTTCATAGTTATGTCAGATGTCACGGAGTTCCAGTGGTACAATTGGTTAGCAAACAGTACTTACACAGATGTTATTACATGGTTAATAATTTTCAGAAATTGTTTATTTTTTTAATTGATGCTGTTGGGTATGTCATAAGACATCATTTTCCAATTCGGTTCAGGCATATATCCCTTTCCCTTCCCCCCACCCCACCCCTCCATCCCGATCATGCATTCTGCCGTAACTTTTCTGCATCTTTCGTCTTTGTTTTTGTTTGTTTGTTTTGTTTTCATTTTTTAACAAATAAGTGATAATTTGTGAGTACAAGCATCCTTCATGTAAAACCAATTTGCAGCAGTTGTGCCCAAACCCACACAGCTCAGGGTCCCACATCCAGCGGGGGGGCTGTATGTTCAAGTCAAGTTGATCAAATGAGTGTCCAGTCTATATTGTTGTAGTTTTCCATTCTGCCACCCCAATGCAGCCCTTACATTCTACACGCCCCCTCTTCCGTATGATGTTTCCCTAGGCTTAGAAAAAGGGCACAGGTGGATGAGAAGCAAAACAGTCTACTTTCTCTGGAGCTGGTTGTTTGGTCTCTAGTCAATTCTGGCTGTTTCTTTCATGGGCTGCCAGCTGTCCAGGCATAACCTTTTGATCCTAACTAATGAAGCACACGCATTTAGATATTAGGTATTTTTAAACAGTACTAATTGTTATGGTAGTTACTTGGTATAGACACAGATATTTGGGATGGTATGTTAATCATGAATTCATTTCTTTTCTTCTGTAAGTAGACAGGGTCTTCCTGTGGTGTTATAACATCTCCAACCATTGAGAGTAAGCTTGTGGCATCAGCCATGGGTTATTTCCTCAAGGAGAGAGCTAATAATCAGAAATTATTTAATAGCAGATTTTCCATTTCAAGAAATTTATTCTATTCGTAGGAAATATTTTAGTATTTATTATTATTAGGTTCATTGTGAATTTAAAATATTGATTCTTGGAACTCAATTGATGGCTTAGCAGGTAAGAGGACTGGCTGTTCTTGGAGAAGACATGGGTTCAAATCCCATCACCCAAATGGTGGCTAACAATTGTCTGTAACTCCAATTCCAGGGGATCTGCCACCCTCTTCTGACTACGTGGGTATTGCATGACAGAGGTGTGTATACTTACATGTAGGTAATACACACACATAAAAATAATAAAATAAAAAAATATTCTCTGTATCACTGAAGAGATACCCCCTTAGTTTTGTAATTTTGCCAAGAACATTTAAATATATCAATTATCCCTACAAAGTATTTTAAATAACCCTGGAAGTATTAAAGTGAATTAATTTTGAATACCTATTAAATGTTATGTATAGAAATATCCTGTAAGTTGCAGGTCTATACCAACAACACTGATTTGAAGATTCTCTATTAGAGTATCTAAGGTGTTTGGCAAGAACTGCATTTAAAGAGTTTATAGTCATTCTCACATGGTGTGTGGGGCAGCTTTTTCCCACAAGTTTCCAGTCCTCTGTCCATGTGAAACAGGAGCACCAGGCACCTGAGAGAATGGGCTGTCCTTCACAGGACTCAAATGATACTAGATCATACTAGGTCTCTCTTCCAATCTTCCAGACCATTTCTTCTTGCCATGAGACCTCTTTCCCTGTCTGGATGATTGACAATTGCTCCCCACTTGGTAAAATAGTGCCATCTTAGTGAGGCTGGAGAGATGCCCTAGCGGTTAAGAGCGCCGACCACTCTTGCGAGGACCCGGGTTCAATCCCCAACACCACACTGGCCGAGAACCCGTGAAATACTCCAATTCCAGGAAAGAACTCCAGTTCCAGGGAATCCGACGCCCTCTTCTGACCTCCACGGCATTGCACGTCATGGTGCAGCACAAACTTGCATGCAGACAGTACATTCATACACATACAGAAATAATAAAAAAAGAGTCTCTGGCCATTCTTGCAGAGAACCTGGGTTTTATTTCCCAGCCCCACATTGCACTAACAACTGTAATAGGCTGATATCAGATGCAGTGACAGCTACATGCAATTTTCTGTACACTGATAGCACAACCACCAAGGCCGTATTTACACAAAGATTAAAAGCCATAACAGTGTGTTGCCATTATTATTCCCCAGCTTCCACTGCAATAGTAGCATGCACTACATAGGACCTTGTCCTTCTAACTCAGTTGCAGGACACAGACACAGGAAAACCACCTCCAGTCTAGAGAAGGTGATTTACATTTTGGAGAGAAGCTTGGTTTACATTGAAAGTGCTCCTCCTTTTGATGAGAAGCAAACCTTAAAGACCAAGGGCAATGCTTAGGAAATTATATTTTTCCCCAAGAACTATTTGTTGCAGAAAATTATACGCATCAAATTCTTTGCTATGTGACTCACTTGACCAATAAATTGCCACAACAAAAAGCGTTGTTTTCTTTTTTTTTTAATTTTTTTTAATTTTTATTTATTTCATAGTGTATGCAATGTATGTCTGCCATGCAAGTCTGTGCACCCGTGACGTGCAATGCCGCGGAGGTCAGAAGAGGGCGTCGGACTCCCCTGGAACTGGAGTTCTCCTGGAATTGGAGTTTCAGACAGCTCTCGGCCGCCATGTGGGTGCTGGGGATCGAACCCGGGTCCTCTGCAAGAGCGGTCAGCGCTCTTAACCGCTAGGCCATTGCTCCAGCCCTGCATTATGATCAGAATAGCCTGGATGTTCTTCAGTATTGTTTCCAGAGTGAGGATGAGCAACAGGAGAAAGTTAAGCAAACCTGTGTCAGGCACGGCATGTGCCTTTGGGATTCTAAGACATTCATATTTTGAGATTGCTTGTTACCATTGCAAAAAATCTGGCAGATATATCTTCTTTACTTTTAATTTCAGTATGTATTTTTTACCAAGTAGGATGACTGAACTTTTAGAGACAATTTGTGATAAACAAATAGCATATTATGTAATAAGTATACATACATATATGCTATGATTTTACCACAAATATAGGTAAAAAATCTTCAAATTTAAAATGTACATTTTATGCCACTTAGTTGTTTTTTTTTAATTTATTTTTGTATGTGTATGAATGTACTGTCTGCATGTAGGTTTGTACACCCATGTTGTGCAATTCTGCGGAGGTCAGAAGAGGGTGTCGGATTCCCCTGGAACTGGAGTTCTCCTGGAATTGGAGTTACAGACGGTCCTTAGTCTCCATGTGGGTGCTGGGGATAGAACCAGGTTCCTCTGCAAGAGCAGTTGGTGCTCTTAACCACTAGGCTATTTCTCCAGCCCATATGCCACTTAATTTTATGTTACACAGATGGTTTCCTTTCAGCCAGAAAAATAAATCACCACCACCACCACAACAACAGAAAAGATCAGTGAACGGGGAGAATACTCACCTAGTAGGACTAATTTAAAAACATATAATGAAAAATATTTAAAAATTGATAAAATGACATACTTAAAAACTTACTTTGGGGCTGGAGAGATGGCCTAGCAGTTAAGACTGCTGACCGCTCTTACAGAGGACCCGGGTTCGATCCCCAGAACCCACATGGCGGCCGAGAACCATCTGAAACTCCAATTCCAGGAGAACTCCAGTTCCAGGGGAAGCCAACACCCTCTTCTGACCTCCGCGGCATTGCACAACATGGGTGCACAAACTTGCATGCAGGCAGTACATTCATACACATACAGAAATATATAAAATTAACAAAAAAAACAAAAACAAAAAAAACACTTTGTTGTTTAAATTTGCAAGTTATTTTATCTTTTTTAATTTTTTTTTTATTTTTGTATGTGTCTGAATGTACTGTCTACATGTAGGTCTGTGCACCCATGTTGTGCAATGCTGCGGAGGTCAGAGAGGGTCTCAGATTCCCCTGGAACTGGAGTTCTCCTGGAATTGTAGTTACAAATTGTTCTTAGCCGCCATGTGGGTGCTGGGGATCGAACCCGGGTCCTCTGCTAGAGCAGTCGGTGTTCTTAACTGCTAGGCTATCTCTCCAGCCGTCCGTTCTTTTCTCTTCTCGCCTCCTGCACCCCTCGCGCTTCTTCCCCCCTCCCACCACTTCCCAGCAGTCGTGGACCCCTGCTCTTCATCGTTCCTGGTGCATGGCCCCCTGAGCTTTTGTCCAAAGCAGTTGGGAGTGATGCATATTGGAAACAACAACAACAACAGAAAGGACTTCATCAAAGAACTGACTGAAACGTGAACTTCTGCTCAAAACAGTCAAATTCCACATGGAGAATATTGGAGAAAGACTGAGAAGAGAGATAAAGCATGTTTGGCAGAATGCATGGAGCTGGAGGGTGGGGGGATGGTGGGAGGAGGAGAAGGAGGAAAAAAAGGAATTTTAAAATTATTTTTATTATATATATATATATATATTAAAAAAAGAAACATGCTGTCACGTACTTCTTTCTAATATTTAAATATTTTTACTACTTATTTTTGATGACTTTTTTCTGTAATTATCTCTTTAAAAATTACTGACAGTTTGGGGAAAATGTTTTGTTTTTTTACAGTGGTAAAATGCCATCAGGCATGTATGTCACTGTGAGTCATGGCCTTTATCAAGACGATTCCTTTGCACTAACATCCATTGTTAGTCTGGTGTGATGTCATCAAATCCAATACTTTCTGAACAAAATATCAGAGCATTGATCTTTAGGCATTTACTTACTGAACATAGTAAGTTATCAAGCTGTAGAAATATATACTTCTCCAAACGTGGATAATTTTATGAGCAGACATTTTTCTGGTCAACCAGCTTCTTGTCTATCTTGAAGTTTACCATACATGCATGTGTATCTAAGATGTCAGCACTTTGAATCATATGGATGTCATCAAACAGTAACTATTCTTTATCACAGAAAATGCTTTGAAAATGCTGAAGTAATGGAAATTTGTAAATTCTCTTTCCAAATAAGAATTTTAGTAACTCAATGAATAAAGTACGACATAAGTTAGGTGCCCTTTTTCTGAGCACTTCTCTTCTTTATGCTGTAAAATAATCTTATTCTCAACATAAAGACTGATTTTATTGTACTGTGATTTTTGTCTCAACCTACACTTAATATTCAATAATAAACACACCATCAGTCCACCTTTCTAAGCACTGTGCAGCTATTTTAAGGATCACCAAATAATCCTTTAAAACAGTGTCAAAACTTATGTGTTTCTTTTTTCATTTAGGATGTACCTTTTATTATCTCAAAGTATGCCTTTAAAAACAAATGACCCAATCAAAAGAGGGAGAAAAGAGCTGAACAGAAACTTTACAAATGAAGCAGTAAAGATGGCTGAGAAACATCTTAAAAAGTGCTCCACCTCCATAATAATCAAGGAAATGCAAATTAAAACTATTTTAAGATTTCATTTTACCCCAGTAAGACTGGCTATGGTCAAGAAAACAAATGATACCAAATACTGGAGAGGCTGTGGGGAGGGTAGAACACTCATTCACTTCTGGTGGGAATTCAAACTTATGCAATTCCTTTGGAAAGCAGTGTGGAGAACTCTTAAAAAACTCCAAAGGTCAACTGGTCAACTAAGTCTCAGGGGACTATGCATGGGGGCATCTCTTGAAATGTCCTGCAAATGTGACTCACCAGTCTCCCTGTGCAGGGATGTCTTGGAGATCCACTAAAGGGATTTCAGCCAGTGTCCAGTCTATAAAGAGGAAAGACTGCTCATGCTTCAAAAAGGGAAGCCTGGTCTATAAAGACCAGATTTTGTCCTCAAGTGGATGGAACTGGTGAATGAAAAGCCAAAAGGAACCAGGGGCTCCCACCCCCCCCAAAAAAAAAAAACAGAAAAAACGAGTGACCCCTGAGGACCAGATCCTCAACTGACTTTGAGAAAACAAAAACCTTGGATAATGTGGGCTAACTGTGTGGCCTTAAGCATCCAAAAGGAAAGTATGACCAGAAATAATCAGTAAGGCCTGAGAAATTGTACTTCAGATATAAAACTAGAGATCTTAGTAAATAGGCAAAAGAAGAAGAAGAAAAAAGAGAGAGCACTATTGTTCGGCCTGTCTTCAATTCTTACTGGCAAGTGTATCTACTCTGTGGCTGCCACTGCTCTTGCCATTCTTCAAAGACATGAGACACAGCTTTATAACCTTTCAATATGGACTAAAGACCCATGTCTCTCCAAGAATTCCCCAAACCTTCAATGCCAGATGGGGACTGCTGAGACATCCAGCCTGTGGCCTGAGTGGCTGCTGTGATTTCAGCCTGTTCAAGTGTGGATTGCCATTGTTGGACTACCCAGGCTGTGTCACAGAGGCCAGTGCAGGGGATCAGGACATGACACACGCTTGCTGGACCTCATCTGGGTGACCATGGTGGGGAGGGACCCCAGTGTGAAGCACGGGGGCAGGATTGATGGTTGTTTGGGCTTTCCAAAGAGGAACCTTAAAACCCTTCCTTAAGGAAAACATGACATCTTTTACCAAAAAGAAAAGAAAATCCTACAACTCAGGTGATATGTGTATGTACAGTTTTATATATTTATGTATGTATATATATATTTTTTTTTTATTTATTTTTTTTTTATTTATTTTTCTTTGTGTATGAGTGTACTGTCTGCATGTAGGTCTGTGCACCCGTGTTGTGCAATGCCGCGGAGGTCAGAAGAGGGCGTCGGATTCCCCTGGAACTGGAGTTCTCCTGGAATTGGAGCCTCAGACGGTTCTCAGCCGCCATGTGGGTGCTGGGGATCGAACCCGGGTCCTCTGTAAGAGCGGTCGGCGCTCTTAACCGCCAGGCCATCTCTCCAGCCCCTATGTATGTATATATTTATGGACATATATATGTATATATATGCAATAAAATATTTTATTGAAAAGAAAAAAAAACCTCCAAATGAACCTGCCACCTGACCCAATCATACCACTCCTAGGTATATACCCACAAGACTCATCCTATAGTAGAGATACATCCACAGCCAAGTTTCATGCATTTTTCTTCAAACTAGCAGAATTAGAAGCAACCCATATGTTGCTCAACTGATGAATGGATCAAAACTTATATTTTAGTCTCTTTTTTTGTATATAATCCTTGGGCAATTAGTGACATTCATTTTCTTTGCCCTATGTTATTGAGATAATAGTTGCATGTAAGGCCAACATTTTCACATCTTTTTGATGGACAATGAAAAGATCTTTTAGGCATAATTCCTCTTCCTATATAATCCACTTATATAAGGGAAAGTATCATTTTGTGTTCCTACTTATTTTGTGGAAACTGAAAATTGTCCTGGGAGTTCTGGACATCAACAATGTATCAGAGGTAATCAAACCATACTCTTCCATAGCAGTATTTCTCTACACAAAGGATTCAGAGTATTTGGCAGTTGTTAGGGTGCTGGCAGTCTCCTAAAATGGTAGCACAGCTACCAATTTTCTGACCCTGAGCCCCAATTTCAGAATATTGAGAACTGTACTGACATTTTAGGAGTCTTCCAGCAAAGGAACAGCAGTTACCATCTTTTTATTTATTTTTGTCTTGGGTAAGAATCATAGGCTGCAAGGCAATTACAAAAATGGAATTTTGCCTTTTCTCCCAAATTTGCAGATGTGTGCACAGGGTGTAGTGTATTTAAAATAAGATCTATGTTTTCTGTAGTTTGACTAAAATCTTCATGGAAATCAATTGTACTAGAATTTTTTTCAACCAAAGTTATTCTAGAGTTGGAAAGAACATCTTTGCTGGCACATTTTAGGTAGGAAGAATTTATTCTGGCTCATTGCTCAGGATTTAAAGCCCATCATGGTAGGGAAGGAATAGTGGATTTACCAGTGGGAGAGCAAAAGAACTGGATATGTCTCCATGGATCAGGAAACATAGAGCTAAGGGTGGACATGAAGCTAGTAGTCAACCCTAAGACCCCATCCTTCTGGTCATACATCTGCCAGCAAGACCCCTTGTCCAAAAGGATTCACAAAACAGTGCCATCAGCTGAGGACAAAAATGTGAGCCAAACATATTTCATATTCAAACCATAAGATTCTATCTCTGACTCCCATAAGCTCATTCATGATTGTTTCATAATGCCAAATACATTCATTATGACGTTAAGACTCTCCATCACCTTATAGTTCCAATAGGAACAAAACACCAAAGTTTCATTTGAGATTTAAAGCAATATCTATATTTTTTTAAAGTTAAAAACTTCCAGAATACAATGGCACAAGATAAACTTTTACTTCCAAAAGCCAGGTATTAGAGACTAACAAAGAAAGACTGGCCCAAGGCAAGACAGGGAACAAACAAGAAAAATACTAACCACATAGTTTCATCTCCAACATGAGGACTTTTGGTGGTACCCTTCTAGACCCTAATAGGCACAGGGCACCCTGTTCATCCAGCTCTGCTATCTCTAGCACCTCTAGCCTCTTTCTTGTTCTGGATCTTCTCCATGATTAATGCTTTCCTTGGTAGTTCTTCCACATTCATGGCATCTCCAACATTCCAAGGACAACAGCACAACTTGCTTTTAATCTTAACTTCCTGTACCATCCATTCAAGAGCTCCAGTGAAGGGACTCTGGCTCTGCTACATATCGGCTGGCCTGGGCATCTCTCCAGACCTGGTGCAAGCTTCCATGACCTTGTTTTGTGCACGGCATGATGAACACCACATGGATGACAGGAAATTCTGCTGCTAACTCAAGATATATTATTGCCCTTTGTGATACAGCTACAGTGGACCCGGACTGCCTGTGCAGATGAGCCAGGATAGCACGTCCTTGTATATTCTTGCCTCTCTCAGGGTCATCTGTGCTCATTATTTCAAATGAAAGTTTTTCTACTGAATTTTTAGTTTTACAATCTGGAGGCTTCGATAGGTAGGATATTTCTTTTAAGACATCTTTCATACTTCATACTCCCAATGCAGAGTCCAAACTTCTTCCTTAATGCTGTAAATATCCTTATCGATTACTGTCAATGGACATTTTGCCTAGACCACTTTGTCTAGTGTAAAATTTTCATAATTCTTCCCTGTAAAACTACACATTTTCCACATTTTCTGCCCTGATTCATTGTTCATATTCTTTCCATTAAAGTGGCTATATATATTGAGCAAAAGTGTGCCATAGTATGAATGCTTGACTGTCTTGAAATTTTTTATGCCAAACTACCTTATCCATTACTTTTGAATTCAGCCTCATTCAGCTTTTTCATGATACAGGAAGAACATAGGCAGATTAGTTTTCTTTTTGTGAGGACATGACATGAATGACTTCTATTCAGATTTTTAGTAGAATTTTTGGTCTTCTCTGAAACCTCATGAACAAAAAGTTAATGTGCTCCATTATATCAGAATTCTGATCTTCTAAATTCCCACCAAAATCCCTTATCGTACTTTTCTTACTACATTTAAAGCTTCTCAGAAAATGAAGGATTCGGTTCCAACTCCATGGATCAAGAACGGAGTTGAGACCGGAAGTGAAGCCATGGTCGACCCTGTAACCTTCGGGCTGTGCACCTATGGTGCTGCATTTCCAAACTAGTTTATGTGTCCCAAAACCTATAAACTGCCAAACCCATGCTTCCAGCAGGAAACCAATTATTCTAACACACAAGCTTTGGGGGGAATATTATACACCGAAACTACATCAGCATTCAAGAATGCTGTTCACTACTGAGCATACCATTCTAGCAAGGGTCATTTCTATCTTCTAGGACCTTTGATAGTCATGACATTTTTAACACTGATTATATACCTGGAACAAATATTTAACCAAGCATAGACAGAAAAATTTCAAAGTGGATTTAAAATTTTTAGGGTGCATTTTAGTGGCAAAGCTGTTATGGATGGAGAAGAAAAGCTCATTTGCTTAGAGCCTGAACTTGTTCAGGTACTTTAGTCCTTTTTAGAATGCTTGCCTACCATTTTTGTCTTAAAATATCTGCAATGATTTATGAAGCTGTTGCTTTGGTATTACAGCTTCTCTAAAAGAAAAAAAAAACACAAAACAGGTGTTTGCGGGTTCTGATGATGGGATGTTGTTGAGACACACCTATAATTGTTGTGAAAAAAAAAAAAAAAACCCAAAGAGTGTGGAATATCCAGAATCAAACCCTCTGCTTACTGCATGGAATTTGTTATTTCCCTGAGGAGAGGAAACCACTACCACTGTGTCCATGCAAAATCTATATTGTGGTCCTCAACCCACCTCATTTATTAGGAGACAAAGAATGGTTTGTTATTTTCTTGTATGCTTTGCTAAAATTAAAATGACATTTCTTGTGTATTTCTAAGGCCCATAATATCAGGTTAAACTAACTCCTTCCATTCGTATATTGGTCTCAGAATCTAAATACTATCAGCCTCCTCCATAACTCTTATATTGGAAACCAATGTCCTATGGAACTATAGACACCTGGGGGGGGGGGCGCAACTCCATAACGCAATTCACACAAATGATTACACATAAAGGAATAATAATATTAGTATATATTTAATTTGTGCATTAAAATGGCTGATTGGAATTTATGCTGCAATTAGAGTTTATTGTTAAATAATTATTTTCCATCTATTGTTCTGAAAATTTTTGTTAATAATTCATTATTCAAATTAGCTGCTTGTTCTTTTATAATGTTAACATTCCTTTTGAACTATTTCAAGGCCCTTATTCTTTATTATTGAAAGCAGACAGATCCATTTCATTTCTTTGAAGAAGTTATAAGAGACAGAAATGTGGAAGATGAAATGGGCTGCATTCAAATTTCATACCTATGATTTTTAAACAATGTGAGGTCTGCATTCTTAGGTTCCTTAAGGAGAAAATGGACAATATCTTTGTCAGCTCCTGGTAGGGAGGGGCTCTGTTGGTCTCCTCCAGCAATGATCTTCTGTCCTTCTTTATCCCGATTCTTAATTAGGAATATAAAGATTTATCCTTCTGCCTCATCTCTCTGCTCTTTCCATTCCACTTACAGTTTTTTTTTAATTCTCCCCTATTCTTCCTATCTATTCCTTTGCTTCAGCGCTTCCTAAATTATACATTTTTAATTTCTACTAAAAGTGCAAGTTCCTTGTTTCTATTTTTTAATGAATGAATACTGGAAGGTAAGTTAGAGAATAATAGAAATATGGTAGAAAACAGAGTTGTAAAAGTATGTACACTGTGAAACTAAAAATTGGAAGAAAATTATTTTGCATTTTTTTAAAGCTGTAAATATTCATATCCAAGTTGTCTTGTCTGTTACTGTGATAAACACAAGACCAAAAACAACTTAAGGGAGAAGGGTTATTTCACCTTAAAACTTCCAATCACAGTCCACTACCATGTGACTGCCAAGGCAGAAGCTCAACTAGGGCAGGAAACTGGAGGCCAGAACTGAATCTGAGCCATGAAGGAACCCTGGTTACTGGCTTGCTTCCCCTAGTTTGTTAAGAAAATGTCAAACAAACATGCTCATAAGCTAATCTGTTGGAGGAAATTCCTCAACTGAAGTTCACTCTTCCAAACTGTCTTTGGTATGTTTCTAGTTGACACAAATATAGCCAACATAATTGACACCTGTAAACTTGACCCACAAACACACCATTATTAAATAATGAACTTTCCTTTCTTGTTCATCTCTAAGAACTCATATAAATATCAATAGAAAAATATTACAAGTATAAATGTCTAACTCTCTTAAAAATTCAGATGCTTCCAAAGTTCAATGTCTCTATAAAATATCCAATGTCTCTTAAATGTAGGCTTCTCTTAAGTTAAAAAATAAAGTTAGTATTTCCTACTTCAAAAGATAGGATCCAGGACACAGGTACAATCAGATGAAAACAAAACCAAAAGTTCATTTTCCAGCAACTGGAGCTTACAATTTTCTGGGTTCTGAAGGGCTTGAGTAGTCTCACTCCTTTGGCTCTACCAATTGTAGCACACATACTTTGTTTCTTATGCTCATTCCTGCTCCAGTCCACATATAGTGATATATTTGGTGAGTGTTTAATGGTTCTGGTACAACAAATATCCTTCAGTCTCCACCTCAACTGAGGCTGCACCTTCATCAGTGGTCACCACCAGGGCTCTCTTCAGGTAGACTCTGAACCTGCCACATTGTGCCAAGATCAGGTAATCTCCATGATCCCCTTCATGCCTTTGAAAAGAGTCCCATGTGGGATACTTAAGCATTACCAAATTTGGCTGCAAGCTTGAGCCAAAACATTGCACCCACCAGTCTGTATCCTATGAGGAAAAACTTTACCAAAGATTTTTGCCTTGATAATGCTGGTCTCTTAGTCACAACAGAATAGTTAGCTCCAGCTAACCAACTTCCATTGTCTGAGTACAGCACTTCTAAAACATCTTAATTCAAATATATAATACAAATATCCTAGAGAGTCCTTGCCAGATTCTCTAACTTCCCTCTGAAACTCCAAAAGCCTGGCTTCCACCATCTGAAATTCTATCCACATAAACGTTCTTCCAAACTCCCAAATAAGCAGATCATTAAGATCTGAATACTCAATGGCTTTTCTGTGCCAATGTTCCAGCACATCCATAATCCTTCCAAAAATAACATGGTCAAATCTGTCACAGCAATATCCCACCTTGCTAGTATGGAATTTTGCTTTGGTTTGCTTTCTCTTGCTGTGATAAAACATTGACCATTAGCAACTTAAGGAGAGAAGGATTTATTTGGCTTACAGGTTACTGTTCTTCACTGAGGGAATTCAAGGCAAGAACTCAAGATAGGAAACTGGAGGTAGTAAAAGAAGTAGAACCCATTGAGGAACATTGGTTACTGGCTTCTTTTTTAACTCTTCTTTAACTATATTTCCTATAAAACCCACCTGCCTAGGGATGGTATTTTCTCCAGAGGCCTGAGCCCACCTATGTCAATTAACAATCAATAGAGTGCCTCACAGACATGGTCGCAGTCCAAAGTAATAAAAGAAATTGCTCAAATAAAATGCCATAGAATATATTATGCGTGTTTCAATTGTGAAAGCAGGTAAGGGGAACTATAAGGCCCAAGGGAAGGGATCACTGCGGATTTTGATGCCTTGTCTAAATGGATGTCCTTTCTTTTTGGATCTTTAATTAGAACACATTATTTCATATTTTGGAAAAAGGTATTGTATTCCCCCTGTCACCACTCCTCTTCCATATAGTGCTTGAAACACTTGCTAGAGCAATAAGGCAAGAAAAGGAAATTAAAGGAGTACTAATTGAAAAAGAGGAAGTCGAGCTATCTCCATTTGCTGATGATATGATTGTTTACTTAAGGGATGCTAAAAACTCCACCAGAAAACTCCTAGAAACGATTGACAGCTTCAGCAAAGTGGCAGGATACAAAATTAACCTAAAAAATGAATAGCCTTTCTTTACACCAAGAACAAGCAACTGGAGAAAGAATTCAAAGTGACCTTCCCACTCACAATAGCCTCAAAAACAATAAAATATCTAGAAAAAAACCTAACCAAAGACACCAAAGATCTCTACAACAAAAACTTTAAACCTTTAAAGAAAGAAATTGAAGAAGACATCAGAAGGTGGAAAAACCTCCCATGCTCATGGATTGGGAAAATTAACATTGTAAAACTGTCCATTCTACCCAAACTCTTGTATAGATTTAACACAATCCCAATCAAAACCCCCAAGAGTTTCTTTACAGGCTTGGGAAAAAAAAGTCCTTAAATTCATTTGGAATAACAAAAGACCCGAATAGCCAAAACAACCCTCAGTGAAAAGAGCTACANTATATATATCATTTTCTTATCCATCCCTAAGTTTTGGACACTTAGGTTGGTACTATAGCTTAAATATTTTGAATAGTGCTCCAATAATAAAAATTGATGTACAAATATCTCTGACATAGTAAGTTGGAATCTTGTGAGAATATGCCCAGAGTAGTACAGGTGTGTCACTTTGTAGGATTATTATAGTTATTTGAACACCCTAAACTATAATTTCCATAGTGACTTACCTAGTCAAATTCCCGCCAGTGGTATATAAGGGTTACCTTATCCACATCCTCACCAATATGTGTTATTTGTTTTCTTAATTTCTGCCATTTTATCTGCGGTAATATGAAATCACACTGTAGTTTCAATTTTCATTTTCTGATGGCAAGTGAAGGTGAAGATTTTCTCATTTATTTGTTTGCCATTTATATGTCTTCTTTGAGAATGATTGGGATATTTCATTAACCTACTTGTTGACTATATTGTTTGATTTTTTTTGTTGATTAGGTTTTTTAATTCCTTATGTACTCTAGATATTAATGCTCTGTAAAACATCCAATTAAGAAATATTTGTTGCTTTATTTTCTCATCCTCTATGCTGTAGTTTATAGTTCTGTTCAGAAGGTTCTTTTGTACCTCTGTATTTTGAAAAGTATTTTCCTATCTTTCCTCTAAAAATTTAGGTCTCTCATTAATATCACTGATTCATTGAGAGTTGAGTCTTGTATACTATGAGAAAAAGGAATTTCCTTGCATTCTTTCACATGCATATATCCTGTATTCTTAGCAGCATTTGAGGAATATGTATTTTTCTATTGTATTTTTTTTGGCATCTTAATGAAAAGTTAGTTGACTATACCTGTGTGGATTTATATTTTGGTCTATTCTATTCCATAAATCTACTTGTCTCTTTTTGTGATAACATGATATATCTGTGACTTTTGCTCTGTACCATAACTTGAAAACAGGTGCAATAGTGCCTTCAACATTGTCATTTTATTATCATTATTTATTGATCAGGATTATTTTTACTTTCCTTATTCTTTCATAGCGCTTATGAAGTTTAGTATTTTTTTCAACGTATGTAAAGAACATAAGTGGAATTTTGATGGGTCTAACATTTAATCTATAAGTTGCTTTTGATAGTATAGCCATTTTAAAATATTAATTCTTCCAATCCATGAGCATGGGAGGTCCTTCTATCTTCCAGTATATTCTTTAATTTCTTTCTTCAGTGTTTAAATTCTTATTTCTGAGTTATTCAATTTTTTATTAGAAGATACTTTTTGAGGAGATAATGAAATGGATTCCTTATTCTCTCAGTATATTTGTCATTATTGGATATTAAAGCTACCAATTTTGTATGATAATTTGGCGTGCTGCCACTTTGCTGAAATTATTTATCAGATCTAAGAAACTTTTGGTGTAGTCTTTAGATTCTTTTATCCATTACATACTTTTTAAATAAGGTACTTTGATTAATTTCTTTGCTATTCATATCCATTAATTTTATTCTCTTGTCTAACTGCTCTAGTTAAGATTTCAAGCATGATATTGAATGAGTGGGAAGGTAGACACCTTGCCTTGCTTATGATTTTCCCCTACTAGTATAATGCTTGCCAAAGCTTTTACATACATTGCCTTTATTATACTGATATATGCTCTTTCTGTTCCTTGATTCTTTGGGGCATTAATCAATATGTTGAATACTTTCAAAAGTATTTGTGCTGGATGTGGTGGCACAACCTACTCTACATAGTAATAAATTCCAGGCCAGGCATGGCTACAGGGCAAGAAGTTGTCTGAAAATGCAAAACACACACACACACACACACACACACACACACACACACACACAAGTACTTTCTGCACCTACTGAGATGATCGCATGACTTCTGTCCTCAGGTCCATTTATGTGACATGTTACATTTATTGTATATGTTGAGCCATTACTCCATTTTTATCATGGTGAATGATCTTCTGTATTCTTTGCTTAATTACTTGTCCTTTGATTATTTTATACATGTATGTAATAGATTCTGATTACTCTTAATGCCCAGCCGGGCTCATCCCCCTTCTATCCCTATGTTTGCCTCCTATCTACAGGATCTTTCCTGATGTTCATCTCTTTTTGTTTTCTCTTGCTGTTCACCAAGATTAACCAGGACACTCTTCACAACCTTGAGTGTAGAAGTATGTAATAGAGTTTCATAGGCACATATCTGAAGATAATGTCTCTTCATCCCACAGAATCTATCATTAGTCAGTGACTCAGCACTGGGTGGTTAGGGCTTCATGAAATCCCAGCCCTAGCCAAGACTAGCTTTTGAAAGTTACAGGATTGTGCAGGCCAGTGCAGGCCATGGCAGATGCTGTGAGTCCACTTACAATGCCTGTACAATGCTCAGAATACACTACTTAACAGAAATTCCCCTTGTCCTCCAGTTCTTACTTCTTTCCGCCTCTTATTCTGCAAGGTTCCTTAAGGGCATGGTATAAATATCCCCTTTAAGGCTGATCATCAAATAATCCCTTAGTTTGAGGACATTGAGCAAAAAGACCATATGAATTCACCCATGTTCATTGAACAAAGAAGCATCTTTGATTAAGGCACCAAGTAGCATTTGTAAGTGGATATAAAGTAGATCTTTAGATGGCAGTTTTGGCCATGTTAATTTGTCTAAACAATAGTAGTAGTAAGTTCCAGTTGTGGGATTTTGACCAGACTTAGTGCATGAACTTTAAACTGGAACAGGGCTCTGATCTAATCAGGGAGCCATTGGTTACCATCATAGTTATCATGGCTCCACTGTAGCAGTGAACAAATCTTATTTTACAGGCTGATACTGTACTTGGTAGGGATCACAGGAGGATAAGAATAGTGAAGCCTTTTCTTCACCAAACCCTGTACAGTACCTTCTGGCACTGTGAAATCTATCCATCAGGAAGAAGATTATAGCTTATTTTAAGCTTTATTTCTCCATGTTTTGCAACCAAAGTGTGAGGTATCTGCAGCAAAAGGTCATTTTCATTTAGTTCTGATGGCAAACCAAGACCAATGGCATGGCCTTGTATTGTTTTGGGGGCCTTCAAGATCACCAGGATCACCAACTCATAACTAGCTCTCACACCAGACATTCGGATATTTATTCAATAAACCATGGCTTCTAGGGCCAGTCCTTTCAGGTAAGTTGGTTGTCTCCACTCTAAATCTAACTTAACTTTGATTCAGAATTGTAACTTGGATTGATTACAAAATAGGAGGTTTTAGTATTCTTTTTTATACCTTTTGTTTTAGTTAATCCTTACTCCTTCATATCCAACCCAATATTCTCTCCCTCTAATTTCATTACCAACCATTTCCTAATAATAAATCCCAGTGGCTCCTTTGTATTGTCCTGACTCCTAGAAGTACTTCAATTAACACACAGAGAGCTAAGATTCATAGCTAGGTTCCACATATGAGAGAAAATATGTTGAGTTTATCATCCTGGGTCTGATTTATCTCATTATAATTTTTCTAGTTCCGTCAGTTTATTGGCAGATTTTATCATTTTATTCTTTACAGCTGAGTAAAGCTCAATGTGTATATCTAAAACATCTTCACTTTCGCTTCACCTGTCGATGGATAAATATCTAGGTTCATTCCATTTCTTAGCTAACATGAGTAAAGCAGTAATGAGCAGAAATGAGCAAGTATCTTTGTAGGAGGATGTAGTGACAGGATGTAGTATCCTTTGGGTATAAACCCAGTTGTGGTATACCTTGGTTATATGGTAGTTCTACTTGCAAGTTTTTGAGAAACATTGACAATGATTTAGGCCAGTATATACTTTTTTCACCTTTTGTTAAAATTTTTATTTATTTCTGTATGTGTATGAATGTACTGTCTGCATGCAAGTCTGTGCACCCGTGTCGTGCAATGCCATGGAGGTCAGAAGAGGGTTTCGGATTCCCCTGGAACTGGAGTTCTCCTGGAGTTGGAGTTTCAGACAGTTCTCAGCCGCCATGTGGGTGCTGGGGATCGAACCCAGGTCCTCTGTAAGAGTGGTCAGCGCTCTCAACCGCTAGGCCATCTCTCCAGCCCTTTTTTCACCTTCTTAAACTGAAGTTTTGTGTGTTTCATACAACATTTTTTAATCAAGTTTAGACCTAATTCCTCCTCCTTGCCACCTCCCTGTCAGAGCTCATGCATTCTGCTATACATATTTTTCATCTTTTTCTGAGCCTTTTTAAATTTTTTTGATGCTGAAGTTTACAGTTTTAGGTTTAAGTTTATTGTTTCAGTCAGATCCAGTCTTGTTGTTGTTGTTCCTTCTCATTTATATCATTCTAAAATATCCCTATATGGACACCTCAGACATACAAAAATTATGATATAAGAAAAAAAAAACCTCTAGGCTAATTCTATTTTTTTATTTTATTTTATTTTATTTTATTTTATTTTGGTCTTTTTGAGACAGGGTATCCCTGTAGCCCCAGCTGTCCTGGAACTCGCTCTGAAGACCAGGCTGGCCTTGAACTCACAAATATCTGCCTGCCTCTGCCTCCCAAGTACTAGGATTTGGTTAATTCTAAAACATGAATAGGGTTTTGAATTTTGATAGGATTGTTTGCAGATAAAGAAAAAATGTTATTTTACTTTCCTACATTACGAAGCAAGTTGATGTGTAACATCAGGTATTATATTTACTAAGAAACAAAGAAATAAAAAGGAATTATTCAGTTTGCCTTCTAAAGAGACAATTGTTGCTAGCATCCACAAATTAGGGACAATATATGTCCTTTGTTTTGTTGGGACTGTGCTACTTCACTTAACATAATGGCTTCTACTTTCATCCATTTACCTGCAAAATTCATGATGTCATTTTTCTTTACCACTGCATAGATTTCCATTGTGTAGACGGACCACATTTTCTTTATCCATGCATCGATTGAGGGACATTTGGGTGTTAATAGTTTTCAAATTAAGACCAGATTCCTCTCCAATTTGAGCAGAGCTACTCTGTTTATCATGGATCACAAAATATTGTTGCTTTTTTAACAGCCCGAGTGAATAATTTAATTTTGCTCAATAAACTTAGTAGGTTTCTCCAGCTTAATCCAGCTCTTACTGGTGGGACAGAGTATTAAAGTGAAGAATATGTTCTAAATTAGGCGCATTGATTCTTTTAGAAGCCATTGGCATAGTTTGACCTCCAGGGAAATCACAGAGATAAGATTTGCCCAAACTACATGGCCCATCTGGGAAAAACTTGTGCATATTGCACAGCAAGGCTGAAAACTCGAACGTTTCCCAGACATCAGTGAAAGGCTACATTTGAAAATGCTTTCAGTGGATTGATTGATCTTAGTACTCAATCTGGAAACTGTGAGTTTGTTTGGGCAAAATGTCCTGGCCCTGAAGAGATGGTGTGGGGAAAATCAAAGGCCTTCTGGTTCAGGACATCAAGCAACAAGGTATGGGCTTTCATAAAATGTAAATTATTTTACAATGTTTCCAAAGAGCCCAAAGATTTCTGTGGGGGCAAAAATATCTCAAAATTATCACATAAAACAATTTACCTTACAGACAGCATTCAATAAAGTTGGCAAGTAATATCAAAAGAACTTTCCCTGATTTCTCAGATAAAAAAGTTATTATCAAATTTCTACCTTATACCCAATAACATAAAAATATGCAGAGCTATGCACAATGAAAAGAAAGTGCTAGAGTTATTTCAACTGCTATATTTGGGGTCATTAATTTTTGTGATTTTTGATCATATTAAGACCCCTCCCCTATCTGAACCTCCCTTATTACTTCCTTGCCAGATGTAGTACAGATGTAGTACAGATGTAGCATAGTACTGTATTAGAGGAAAGAGATGGGTGATTGATAGATAGATGACGGATAAGTAGACAATAGAGAGATAGAAGATAGATAGATAGATAGATAGATAGATAGATAGATAGATAGAGGCCCATAAATTTGAATTTATTTCCCCCAAATACCTGGAAACAATCATCCTGAGTGAGGTAATACAGACCCAGAAAAACAAATAGTATGTGTTCACTCTTAAAAGTCGATGCTACCTTGGAATCATTAGGCATATATATTTTGGTTGAAAAAAAATCCACAGTGGTTAGGAAAGTAGTAAATGGCCATGGGGGGAGGCTTCTCAAGAGAAGATGCAGGAATCAATTGTAAAATGTTTTGATTAAATGGAATCCTTATAAATTACAACAGCCAAACCAGAAAATATCTATTATATGTATTTTTCTCTTTCATTCAAAGAAGACCAATCCAGGTATATGAGTGCTTTATCTTCCAAAGACTTGAAGAAGTAATTACTTGTTAATTACCATATATTTCATATTTGTACTTAAGTTCCAAAACAATAATTACAATTAGCATATTTCATTCACTTAAAAGAAATCCCCTGTGTATATGCATTTTATTAACTGAGCCAACATGATTACTGCTTTGTTTGTATGTTTTATTTATTTCCACATAGGTTTGATTCCTTTGCAGTTTCTCATTTTTTCCTGTTGTGTAATTCATGATTTACACAGTCTTATAGTGGGTGGATGGCATATTTATATTTTAGCTCTACTGTAATTCCATACCACACAGAAGTCAAGTTTGGCCTTGGAAAATTTTGTGGGTTATTTGGGTGTTTTTTTTTTTTTTAATGTATTTCTAAACAATTTCCTCAAAAAATTCAAATATGGACTCATATATTCACATTGTTTTTTAATTTCCTTGAATCTCAAATAGCATTTTAAAAGGTCAAATGGTTATGGTGTTGTAGTGGACTAAAGACATATTAGTGGGGCTGGAGAGATAGCCTAGCGGTTAAGAGCACCGACTGCTCTTGCAGAGGACCCGGGTTTGATCCCCAGTACCCACATGGCGGCTAAGAACTCTTTGTAACTCCAATTCCAGGAGAACTCCAGTTCCAGGGGAATCTGAGACCCTCTTCTTACCTCCGCAGCATTGCACGACACGAGTGCACAAACCTACATGCAGACGGTACATTCATACACATACAAAAATAAATAAAATTTTAAAAAAGTTAAAATGTCATATTTATATAAAAAAGACATATTAGTAACAAACAAGAAATTGGAAAATAATACTTTTGTGAAATCAACTGCTGACAGAAGAATCTGGCTTTCAATCTTGGAATTAATAATATAGGATTCAGGGGCTGGAGAGATGGCCTAGCGGTTAAGAGCACCATCTGCTCTTGCAGAGGACCCGGGTTCATTCCCCAGCACCCACGTGGCAGCTGAGAATCGTCTGTAACTCCAATTCCAGGAGAACACCAGTTCCAGGAGAATTCCAGTTCCAGGGCAATCCAACACCCTCTTCTGACCTCTGTGGCTTTGCACGACACAGGTGCACAAACCGACATGCAGACAGTACATTCATACACATAAATAAATAAATAAATAAATAACTTAATTAATTAAAAATAGTAATATAGGATTCAGTAATGAATACTCCCTGAATTTACTTGTGACATTTAACCAAATTAGCACCATTCTGACACTTCTATCAATGACAGGATGCACAGACACTTATCTGTCCAGTAGCAGCTAAGTTCCACTAGCTCATTAAGATCAATTTTCAAAGGTTAAGCATAATAATTAAAATTTCAAACGATTTTACCTTCTGGATTCTGAAATAATTTGGGCAGGAATTCAATTTAAGATTTTCTTAGTTAATGAATATGCTAGTTCTTACCAGGAAGCTGGAACAGGAGGGTGGCCAGTTTGAGGACAGCCTAGAGTATAGAATGAGAGCCTGTTTCAAAAAATAAAAATACAGTTTGCCACTTTACTCTTACCATTTCTGAAATACTTTAACAGCATCCTATCTTTGTGTAGGAAATTTTGATAAAGTGTTCACTGCCTGTTGTGAGATGTGCTTGGCCATGGAAGATGCTCTGAACCAACCCAACATCGGGTTTAAGCATACAGAATAGGAAAGAAGAGTTTTTCAAACAAACAGAAGGGTATTGTCATTTGGAAACAGGGCATAGGCAAGAAATTTGAGAAGGTAAATTAAAGCCAAAATCAAGGTTGTACTGAATATCAGTCAAAGGAATTTACCAGGAGCAACAGTATGTATGATCAGACTATTGATAAACTAAACCTTAGTCTGCTAGCTGAATACCTTGTTTCCAGAATCATCAGACGAGAGTGGCTTTCCGGATTGTAGATCTGCTTAAATCACTCTATTTTATACTTGTCTAGAGCGCCTCATTTTTTTTTCAAGATGAAAAGCCAGACTCCTGAGCTAAGCCACAGGGCCATTTATGATCTGTCACCCACTTGCTTCCACAACTCCGTTCATTTTCCACACCTCATCTGTCAGCTTCTTAAAGTTGCTTAAATGCATTGTACTAATCACATTGAAGCAATACCCTCTCTGAACAGAAAGGTTTTTGGATTCCATTCTCATCTGTCTCTTTATCTTTCAAAGGGAGCACATGGATCATCTTTCTTTAGCAGAGCTACTCTCACAATGACCTAATCATTCAGATATGTCTGCTCTGCTGCCTTAGAAACTGGGGCATATGCCTATTTTGATAGATATAGTACTGTTTTGAGACAAGATCTTACTATGGAGCCCCAGATGGCCTGGAAACACTATGTAGACCCTGTCAGTTTGCCCTCATTCTCACATTAATCCACTGTCTCTTCCTCCCAAATGCTGAGAATAACACTATGCCCCCATGCCCAGCAGTTGTACTACTTTTACGTTGACTACTTATTTAAGAACTTTCCCTAATATACACTTCTCTCAAGGCAGGCAGGCAGGTGGGCAGGCAGGCAGGCGGGCAGGTGCTTTAATATTTCTCTTTATTTAGGGGCCCACAATAGGCATTCAAATTTATGCTGAATCAATTGAGTAACTCAAGTGCTGTTTGGCATGATTTGGACAGCATTTTGGAAAAATTAATGTGACAGCAATGATGACATTTGGGGGAGGCAAAGTAAAAATATTTTTAACAGTAATTATTCATCTTCCCATGCATTTTTTTTCTCAATGAATATAATGTGTGCATATTTTCCTGTGTGTGTGTGTATGTGTGTGTGTGTGTGTGTGTGTGTGTGTGTGTGTGTGTGTGTGTGTGTGTGTGTGTGTGTGTGTGTGTGTGTGTGTGTGTGTGTCCATGTAGAGGCCAAAACCAATCACAGGTGTAATTTTTAAGGAGCCATCCTATTCTCTTTCAGTGGCCTGAACCTCACTTGCTAGCCACAGGCCCATGCAGCTACCTCCCTTGAGCTGGGATTTCAAGGACACCAATGCAGATCTTTTACATGGGTTCTGGGGTTTCAACTGGAGTCTTCCTTCTTATGATGGAGCTATTTCCTGACTGAACCTCTCCCCAGCTGCATCATTTTTATTACTTGCCTGGCTCCAAGCACTACCTGTAGCTTAAGTACCTGGGTATTCCTAGTCGTCTGTCTCCTAGATTTAAGAAAGTTGCTAGAATGTAGTTGATCATGGAGCCCTGAGTCAGCTAACTTAAATTTCTATTATGACATTCAACTTCACTTGGTGAGCTAGCTTTATCAAACTGTTTAAAAAGCTTAGAGCATTGGCTCCAATGGCAAAATAAGAACTTTTATCATGAAAAGTTCCAAGGTATAAATTGGGTGAGGTATAAATTGTAAACAATGTGCTCCATACATGACTCTTCCTCCCTGTCACATAGTCCTAAGAGCAGTACTTCAGAAATGTAATTAGAGTCATGGGACCCCAGAGATAGAGCATTTTAACAGACCCTTCTCTTGATTAAAAGAAGTGATCAAACTTTCAAGCCCAGGTAAAGTGTTAAAATTTTGTCCTGTCTTCTAAGATTCTGACTTGAGTATATTTCAATGATAGATAACTTGCCTAGTGTGCCTGACATGCTGGTTTTGATTCCAAGTATCACAGAAAATAATAATGTCTTCTGAGAGTTGAGGGATGTACTAATTTTCTCTCTACCCCTCCTTCTGTTATATTCCATAAGCCTTAGATGTAGAGGTACCACTGTAGATGTCTCATCTAGGGTTGAGCATCTCTCAGATGTATATTTTCTGTGTTTGACCAGTTGTAGGATTCTGCAGTAGCATCCGTCTTTAGCAAAAAGGAGCTTCTTTGATGAGTGGTATATGGTATAATTGTGTTTAAATGCAAGGATCTATATTTAGCTGGTAGTAAGAGATTTTATTTGTGTAAAGGTATGACAGAGATTGTGTTTTCTCAAGGATCTATGACCTCTCCAGGCTGTGTTTACAGTGTTACCCATGAGTTTATTCCCATTGAGAGAGCACTAAATCAAATTATATTGCAGCAATAGAGGTAGTTTGCTGTGCTGGTCATTATGGTTATTAGGTTTAGGGCCAGTTGTAACATTGACTGATTTTTCTCCCTTAGTAGCTTCACAGTATTTGTCCAACACTATGAAAGCTAAACTTCAGGTAGAAGGCTTCAAGGTCAGTTCCTGCTCCATTGCCCCAAGTCCTGTGTCTGGAGTATGTCCCATCTTCAGCAGTAGGGTCTTATCTTCTAATTCTGGTAGATAACCAAGAGCTCTGGCAATAACCTGTGTTATTTTGGGAATCTCTGGGATCACTCTCACCTACTCAAAGGGTGATCTCTACTGACTGACACTTAGTTCTCTGCCATACAGCCCCGAGGTATACATTTGCACTAATGTTCAATCTTCATACATTTCTCAGGGGTATCTCAGGCAATCCACTTCACTCTGGCTTCTGTAGAAGAACCCCCAAGGTCCATTCATTTCTACTCTCTCTTCCTCCAGTCTGACTTCCCTTCTCCCTCCCCTATCTCATTGCCCCCTTTATCCCCAACCTTCCCCCACCATTTTCCCTGCCTTGCTTTCCCTTCCCCCCACCATGGTCCCTGCATGGCCCTCCCTCCTTGCCTCCCAGCTGAACACTCCTACTTTCCCCAGATACTCCCTTGTAACATCTGTTCCCCACTATCCCTCTCTTTCAGGTTCTTTCTTTTCCTTTACTTCCGCATTTCCTTTTCATGATGATAAATAGGATATATACTCATGTATAAGGGATTGGTGTTACAGTCCACAAATGAGAGCATACCTTGCTTGCTTTCCTGAGTTTGTGTTACTTCATTTAGTGTAAGTCTCTAGTTGCATTTTTTTACCCACAAAATTCATAATTTCCATTTTTTCTGCTGAGTAGAACTCCATGGTGTAAATATAGCACATTTTCATTATCCATTTGTCAGTTGAGGAACATGTAGGTGATTACCTTTGCTTAGCTTTTGTGAAAAGAACAGCAACAAATAGAGATGTATCTCTATGTAGGATGCCTCCTTTGGGTACATGCCAAGTAGTGCATCCTTCAACCCTAACCGCTGAAGCTTCCTTATATAATAGAGAGATGCACAGACAAGGCTACAACTGGCTAAGTTTTAAAGAATATGAGACTCCAAAGTCTGTGTCCCTGAATAGAACTCCTATTTAAACTTCACCCACCCATGGTTCCCATGGCTTAGGGACTACTGTGGAAGAGAGGATGGAAAGATTTTAAGAACCAGGGATGGTTCATCAACATGGGAAAGCAGAGGTTTTCAGGTCACTGGAAGCTTGTGCATGTGAATTTGTAGCAATGGTGAGACTGAGCATAGAATTTTGCCAATTTTATCAAACAAGAAGCCAGAGTGGAAAGAGAAAAGTGGGTGGGGAGCCAGCCCTAGTGTGGGAATTACTAGAGACTGATTAGCACTGGGTGAGGGAGAATAGACCTTGCTTAGGATCTCTATATAGAATGACTAGACTACAATGGATGAATCTGAACCATAAGAAATATGGATACAAATGCGTAACTGGATATGACTTAACATGCATGGCAGAATGCATGAGGTCCAGGCTTAAGAGCACATAGATGGGAGAGGGAATCTAAATTTGATTTAAAACTATTACAGAAATGGTACTAAAGCACAATAAAATGGTTTTCAAAAGATAATAACGTCAGATTCATGCCACAATCTCTGATATACTTATAGTATCACTGCTTGCTTTGATATAAATGTCCCTTTCACAAGAAAACATCTTTCTTCTTTCAATTAACTTCTCTAATTTCAACATAGTTCTTAGTATGGTTCTGATGAGACACATTTTTTGATCTTTTCGAGATGGTCTCCCTGTAGCCCTAGCTGTCCTGGAACTTGCTCTGTAGACCAGGCTGGCTTGAACTCACAAAGATCTGCCTGCTTCTGCCTCCCAGATGCTAGGATTAAAGGCATGCACCACCACGATTGGAGAGACATTATTATTGAATTTCCTCAAAGCATATATGACTATGTGGGTTAGACTGTTCAATATGTCCGTTTTAGCTAAAAT
Source organism: Rhizomys pruinosus (assembly GCA_009823505.1). NCBI lineage: Eukaryota > Metazoa > Chordata > Mammalia > Rodentia > Spalacidae > Rhizomys > Rhizomys pruinosus. Next base: position 143,771 of record VZQC01003602.1, read on the forward strand.
TCCTTCTGGGAGGTTCAAATGACATCCAGCCCCCTTCTCTCTTGTTCCTTATGACAAACTGAAGTACAAACTAAACCTTAAAATCCTAGATCTAGAGAGAAATCTAGATGTGTACAATGTCTCACTTATAATAAAACCAAATAGTGCTGATATTTACTGTGCTCCACAAGTACAATCCAGACTCTCCAGTCAGGTGATGAAGCATTTTTGTTCTCATGTGAGTATTGGTATAAATATAGAACATACTATGCAGGTGTATTTCGAACGTTCCAGTGGGTCATTGGGTGGAGTCAGAATCTTTGATTGCAGAATAGCATGACCAAATCATGCTCATGTAATCATCACTCAGAATTATCTTTTTATTTTTATTTATTTTTTCTTTTTAATTAATTAATTAATTTTATTTTTTATCAAATCTAGACCCGTGTCCCCACCCCATTCCCCCACCCCACCAGAGCTCACGCATTCTGCCAAACATGCTTTTCATCTCTTTCTCAGTCTTTCTCAATATTCTCCATGTGGAAGTTGACTGTTTTGAGCAGAAGTTCACTGTTTCAGTCAGTTCTTCGATGCAGTCCTTTCTGTTGTTGTTGTTGTTGTTGTTGTTGTTTCCAATATGCATCACTCCCACCTGCTTTGGACAAAAGCTCAAGGCGCCGTGCACAAGAAATACTTACAACTAGGTAATTGGCACTAGCATCCACAGATGAGGGATACCATTCTTCGTTTGTTTGCAGGAAAACACAGTTCCGGAAAAACAAACAACAGAATTATCTTTTTAAACTCAATCAAATGCTAGTTAGAAAATTTTGGTAAAAATGTGTGTTTGTGTGTGTGTGTGTGTGTGTGTGTGTGTGAGAGAGAGAGAGAGAGAGAGAGAGAGAGAGAGAGAGAGAAAACAACACATAGATGAGAAACAGAGATAGAGACAATTTGTAGCAATGGTGAGACTGAGCATAGAATTTTGCCAATTTTATCAAACAAGAAGCCAGAGTGGAAAGAGAAAAGTGGGTGGGGAGACAAAAATAGGAAGAAAGGAAAGAGGAAGAGAGGGAAATGAATTGAAAAGAAAGGAAAGGAAAGAGGCAAGGAAAAGGATAAGGCAAGGTAAAAGGACAGGATGAAGACAGCCTGAGTGGCTTGTCTTTCTTCACACCAAGTATGAGACTAACTAGTGAGCTGCCTTAGGCTATCTTCTGATGGGGGAGCAAAACTGCAAATCAATAAATAATGAAAATACTTCCCTGGAGTTTTTTAGCTTTTTTAAAAATTTATCCATTTTGGAATATGATTTCCTTTGGGACAAATATATTATGAATAACACCAGAAATGCTACATGCTTTATAAATAATTTAGAAACTTTAGGAAGTAATTGCTGAGGTGGAGGAGGGGACCCTTTCTATTTCCACATGAACAAGCCACTGATACAGTGTTTCTCGTGAGTAAAATATGGAAATTCTATGACTTGGATATGGATTGAACCAGACTGATAGTGTTTAGCCCAGGCATAAGAATTGTGAGCATCGCCTTCTCTCTTAACTTAGAAAGATATTCTTTAAATACTTTCTTCGATTATCACTATGAAAATGTTTATTAACTATGGATATATAGGAGAAAAAACTGGGGAGTTTGTAAAACACATTGATGTTGGAGTCTTTGTCCTGTAGAATTTGATCCAGACCAATGCATTCTGTGATAGGTAATCTGCATTAAAAAATCACTGCTGTATGTAATTCAACTGTAACACTCTTAGGCATGCACCTGAAGAAGACAACATCAAAAACCCACAGAAATAACTTACACGCAATCTTGCACGCTTGCACACATTCACACATGTTTATTGAAGCATTATTCATAGTAGCCATGCTATGGGAACATTATACATGACCATCAAGCTGAATAAAAAAATGTGGCTTGGATATACCTGTCTTTAAGCTGGGCGTGGGGGTGAATGCCTTTAAGAAAAATCATCCTTTCCATACTGGAACATTTATTTGGTAAGTGCCAAATTTGTATTCTTGGACCACAAATTCTCTTAGAATTTAGGTCTCTGTTTTGCTTCAATAGTAGAATAAAACAAGGAGACTATTTGTGAAGAGGAAAGGTACTAGTGGGGAGGTGGAGAGGGTATGGGAAAGGACAGGGGCTAGCAGGAGACAGGGGTGGGAACAGGAGAGAGTACTGTGGGTTGAATATGATCAAAGTACATAATAATTATGTGTAAAATGTCATAATGAGGGGCTCAGTGGTTAAGAGCACTTGCTGCTGTTGTGTATGACTCAAATTTGGTTTCTTACACCTATATCAAGTGTCCCATAACCTCCTGTAACTCCAGATCCAGGGAATCCAACACCCTGTTATATGGCCTCCATAGACCTGTGCATGCACATGATGCAAAAAATAAGTAAATATATGCTTAAAAATGAAAAAGGTCATAATAAAACTTAATGACTAGTATGATGCCTATGTACGAATTTTAAGTGTGACATTAAAAATTATTGCTCTATGTGATATTACTTAAAGGTATATTTTAGGTGAAATTTAGGTATGAAGAACTCATGTTGACAGCCAAAGGTAATGTTTTGAGATCCCTGTTACTCTGATTCAGATTCCTACTCCCTCTCAAGATTAAATCCATCATTCCTATTCACTCACAGATACTGGCAAATTAGGATTCACAAAACAGGAAAATTCTGCTGTTGCCACTGCTGGTGGTGGTCCAGCTGCTAGGAAGCATAGGCTGATTCTTCTAGTACATTATTTTGGGTATTATATGTTCTAGGAACCCATGAAGATATGATAAATCTGTGGCTAGTATTCATGACCTAGACAATAGTCATGGATGCCATTTTGTGATGTTTTAGTTTAAAATGCACCCACCCCCACACCCATCTAATTAAGTCCTGATCTTCAGTGGTTCAGAGGGTAGCAACATTGTAGACATAGCATGCTTAAAGACGACATTGCCTTAAAATGAGATCATTGTTATGTATTCTAATCCAGTGATTACTCCTAAGAAGAACAATGGTGTCCACAGAAGGCTGGAGGAAAAAGGATGTGAAGACATAAGTTGTCTACCAACAAACCAGGAGAAGCCCCCATGGAAACCAACCCTGTGACAACTTGATCCTAAGATTCTGGACTCTATAATGGGGAAAATGCCTTTTCATTATTGAAGTGCAGTCCATGGCATTGTGCAAAGCTGGCCTGCCAAACTTACATAATGATGACTCTGAGACCTGTGGTGACAGAGAACCTACTGGAATCTTCCATAATAGTCATCTATTAGAGAAACATTTTTCTAGTAAATGCATACTAATTTATTATTTGAGGGTTAGCCTTTTTTCCACTCTTAGCTGGATAGCTTGATCAAACTCAACTTCACACTCTGGGAATAGTCTCTGGTTTAAACAATTATAGCCCATCCTTTGTATAATGGGATGAATATCTTTAAAAATTATTAGTGTCAATAATGTGCAGAGAGATGTTTTATAAGACTTGGGTATAAAATATTTAAAGTATATTTTGGTGGTGTTAAAAGTTATTATTCTCTTCTGTACTAGTTTGACTTCTATTTCTTATGACCAAACACTGACCAATACCAACTTGAGAAGGAAAGGGTTTATTTGTTTTACATCTCCCAGGTCACAGTTCATCACTTAGGGAGCCCAAGGCAGGAACTCAGGGCAGGAACCTTGAGCCAGAAGCTGGAGCACAGGCCCTGGAGGAACTTTGCTTACTGGCTTGCTCTCCTGACCCATGATCAGCCTGATTTCTTATGCAATACGGAATAATCTATCCAGGGATGGTGCTGTTCACAGTGGCCTGGGCCCACTCATATCACTCAATAATCAGGAATATGCCCCACAGACAGGACCACAGGCCAGTCCAATGGAAGGAATTCCCCAAATGAAGCTCCCTCAAACCAGGTGTTTCAAGTTGACACTAAAGGTATCCAAGACATCTTCCTTTTGGACGTGCTGAGAATGTCCATGCTCTGGAGGATGGCACTGCTCTGTTGCTACTATGAGAAGAAAAGCTATCTCTTAAGCCATTAGTCAATTGGTTCCGGAACAGATAGACTATTCAATTCTATGAACAAATAAATACTCCTTAGTGACTCAGCTGGGTTAAACTGAGGTTTCTTTAATTTTATTATGTGTAAAGACTCCCACATGGTAAATCAAATTATTTTAATTATTAGATTTGGGAGTATACTGTCAGATAATCAGCAGATGATTCCACATTGCACTTGCAAAACTAATCTTCATTATGGATCAACAATCCCTGTACTGCCTAGAGTTTTGCCTGCTTCTCAGGTTTCATTTCCTATTACACTCTGCTACATCTACTTTGCCTCGCATATTTTGGTCTTCCTGATTGAACCAAGTCAGTTTCTACTCAAGACCTTTGGACTATTCCTTTATCTGCCAGGATGCTTTTTGATATGGGGCCATGGCAAAGTCTCTCTTGTCAGTGATAGGATTCTGTTCTTATTTGCTACTCTCTCCCAAATATTTACCAAGATCTCAGTAATATATCCAGGGTGAATTAATGGCCTCAGCTTTCATCTTCTCCTGGTTATAATGGCATGTCTGTCAAGTGTTTTCCAATAATATACATGGCTTAAGTCTGGCTTGGGTTGTGGGCATGGGCACAAAAAAAGACTTGATGGAGGTGGTATTTAGAAAAGTGTAATTTGCTGTGTTTGAACATCTACAAGTATGACAGAAGAAGAATCGCCAGCTATTATGCTGGCAAGGGGTACCCTGTAGAGTTGCCAGATCTACATGGTTCTAATAATGCCTTGTCATTGAATCTTCAGGCCTTTCCCCAAGCCAAGTGTTAAGTATTATAATCTTTAGCAACAAATGTTCTTACTTAGATAACAGAGCTGGTAAGACTGAGTTCAGGTTGTCTTGCTATTAAATAACCCTTATATTGTTTGGTTGTGTTGGCCTCTACCTAATAAGGAAAGAAATTTCTTTGATGGCTTCCTCACTTTCTAATTTTGGTATTAGTTGAAGATTTCAAAATTTTCACTTATGTGGTCTTTCTTTATATTTGGATAAAAGCATATAGATTTTTATCTGTGTTCTCCTGTAGTTGTCCATAGCAGCAACACCTTATTAGGCTGAAGTTTCTTTTTTGATAACATCTCCTTTCAGATCATAGAACTAGAAGTAATCATTTTAGCAAGTGTTTGATATACGACTTGGATTTTGTGATCCAACCCTATTTGCTAATGACATCTGGAGCTCATTTTGTTAAAACCTAAGAAGGTAAAACCATTAGTATCATATTCTTTGATTATTTATTTGTATCAGTTATGAATGGAAGTCCTGTGGAGTGTGTGTGTGTGTGTGTGTGTGTGTGCGAGTGTTTGTGTGTGGGGGAGTGGGGGTTGTGAATGTGTCTAAGCTTATGTAGACATGCCAGATTTCAGTTTAAAGAAACTAAACTTCATGGAATATTTTTAAGTGGTAGGGAATTTAATATTGAAACATATTCTTATGGAAATGTCTCTGAGTAGCTTGCCCAAACATAGTCACTGAAATAGTGTTCCAGCAACTGGTGGCCAAAGCCACAGTCCATTTTCCAACTCTGACCCCAGGGCAGTGTTCTTCAAAAATAATATGACCATTCCATGACAAGGCCAAAGTGTTTTAATAGTCTTGCTTTGCTCTGGAAAAGGAGAGAACCCTGACCCTTGGATTTTAGGCCTTGTGCACTGTGGATCTGCACCATGTTGGTTTGTTGTTTCTTTTTAAGCTATTTCTCTGTCAAGTTCTCCAGATCCACAGCCCATCTTTGTACATATGCTGATTTGGCCTGTAATAATGTATCTCACCTATTTCATATTCATTTTTACCTTGAGGTTACCCACTAGAAAGCTAAAATATTCCTTTTCATTGTATTGTTGTTCTTGCTAGATTTTATATTGTCTTGAGTATGAGTAATTTGTTATAATGTGAGATTTTTATTGAATTATTGTGCATTTAATACAAAACATCTTAATGATATTAACCCCCCACCCATCCATACAATTATAGACTCCCCCACTAAATTTCATGTACCCAGTCATAATATGTTAAGGCTTATCAAGTCAAGTTAGTGTAGCCAGACAACCCTCAGTGTAAGTTCATCCACTGGGGTCTCTTCATACTATCTAAAGTCACTCCCTGAAAGAAAATCAGCTCACCCTCATCAACAATCAGCTGCCAAGAGTTATGTGAATAAGGATGGGGCCTGTTGCCCATTTCCCCACATCTATGCTGAGTGTTTACCTGATAGAGTTTGACTGGGTCTTGTGCATGCTGTCACCATTGTTATAAGATCATATAAGCAAGGTCCCAGGAGCCTGTAAGTCTCTATTTCCTGTGGTCATGCACCTCTTCCCCTCGCTTTTACAATCTTTCTGGATCCTCTTCTGAAATGGTCCCTGAGCCCTGGGTGGGTGATGTTTAATATAGGAGAGCAGTCCAGTGACTCTTTGCTCTACACTTTAGCCATTTGTGGCTTGTTATGCCATTGCCCTCCGATGTGAGATTTTATAGGTTGGAATGAAGTGAAAACCATTTTCCTGTTGTTCAGTTGTTTCTTGTGACAAGAGAAGTCATGGGAACTTCTCTCTTTTCGGTGTACTGGGTCTGTTAATAAGTTTTGAAGGTCTTGAGGGCCAACTGGGTTGATAACATTGGAGAATGTCGTCTGTTTCTGATTACATTCATTTTTAATGATACCTTTCAGCATTCATAGTTTATTCTCCAAATTGGAGATTATTTGGTATACAATTACTTCCATATTTAATTCTGTTGTTTAACAGGTTTGCTTGTAGTGATTTGATTTCTCTATTATTACTAGAGAGACAAAACAATTTTTTTCCAAAAAATAAAGAATGGTTGCTTTGGCAAAGACACCTCTAGTTATTATGACATTGCTTTAAAGATTTATAAAGTGTAGGATACATTTGTTTTCTCAAATGGAAAATTCCACAGAACCTACATTTATCTATATCCTAAAAGCTAATGTTTATCATTATTTAGGACTAATGATATGCTCCATGAGAAAAAATAAGGTTTAGAGCAATTTAGAATTACATTTAGGTGTGGGAGAGATGGCACAAAAGTTGAGAGCCCTTGTTCTTTTCCATATGATCTGAGGTCAGTTCCAAGCCCCAGTATAAGATGGGTCACCACCATCTATATAACCTCAAATCCAGGAGACCCAATGTCCTATTCTTACCTCTGTAGGCACCAGAACACATGTGGTACACATGTATATACATAAATAAAAAATGTTCAAAATGGAATTCATTTGAAAATATTCTAAAATGACATGTAACAGTCAGGTAATGTTGCATCCTTTTATTCTGTCTTTTGATCTTTTTTTTTGTTTTATATTTTCAGTGCTATGGATTGATACTGCCACTCATCAAGAATATCAGTGTCAGACCTTGGCATTGCCTATAAGGAATAGTACAGTGCTGTGTGTCCATGTTTTGTCATGTTTTATTTTTTTTCTCTCAGAATGGATCTGATTTTAAAATAGCCATGTTACTGGTAGTATATAATGTATCAACACAATCAATAGTTTGGAATGAAAGAGAATACCACTAGTCAATATGCCAGAATCAGTAGATATAAATTGAGTCTGCCTTATGTGTATGAGGCTCTGTGGGCATTTTGGTCCCAGCATATATATGTACCTCTAACTTTCATAGTTAGAGCTAAGTATTTTCACTGGGTTATAGATTCCACTCCCTGTAATAGTAAATGAGAGGTCCAGTTTTCCATCTCCTCAGAAATACTTGGTATTAGTTTATGGGTGTTAAGTACTTCTGTGATTACTGATGGATGTTACCAATTCCAATACGTAATAGCAATTTCTGTGTCTGTTAAGTGTGTGCCAGCTTTAATCCTTAGCTGATTTTTCTATTGTACTGCTTGTTTATATTTTTCTCATTAGTTTATTGATGTACTTTTTACATTTTGGAAAGAATCCAGAATACATTTGTATTAATATCCATACAGGTTGCAAAACTGGCTTGTCAAGATGAGTATCAACAATGACAATTTTATTTAGATTGGCACTTCCTGGAGCCTATGGGTAAAATTCAAAAGAAATGAACTTTGTTTGATTTATCTATGGAATTTTGACACCTATAGTTTCCAAAAATTCCTCTTTGAAAAACAAAGATAATAAGTAAAGGCAGATACAGTTTTTCACTCTTGAGTCCTAACTTGAAGAACAGGGTGAGGAATGAAGACAAATCGGGAATCAGAGACCTGAAAGCATTTTGGCTTTTCTCTCATGTATCTACCAGTCTTTTAAACAAAAATGGAGTCCGCTGGACTTCACAGCAAAGAACAGGTTACAGTATCACTGGCCCATCCCCTTTTCTATTATAACACAACGAAAACATTATAACACTGTGTTCCCAAGATTTAATGATAAAGTCAGGAATCATTTCACCATCTGCAACTAGATGTAACCTATTAACAAAGAGGTTATGTAGCATCTTTCCTCTGCCAACTGATCATCTTGTATCATTCTTTTCAAACATCCTTTAGTGTGAAGAGCCAACTTGAACCACTTTTGTTTTCATAAAATTATTTTCCCATGTTTGTAAATCTCTGCATTTTTATGACCATATGTTCATTTTCGTTTCCCAGGATACAGAGTAGAGTTCAATCCCAAATACTGATTTTTTTTCTCTTTTATTCATGAATTTTTTTAACCCCTGGAAGAATCCAGGACCTAATAGCATCCCACCTGAAGTGATAACCACTTATTTCTCTAACATACCATCAAGATTTCCTTTGTATCTTCTGTGTCCCAGTTCTCATTAACACAGCTCCAGACTTCACTCATATTGGTGGAACAATTTCTGTCAGTCTTCGTTCAGTAATTATCTTAATTCCCAGAGAAAGCTCTTTCTATCCTAAAGGTTCAGAGACCCATTGTGTAGAAATTATTGTAATTTCTTTTCAAGCTTTTAAGTTGTTTTGTGCAATGTTTTCTTGGTGACTAAGAGATGGATGTGGCAGCCAGAGCATCCCATGAATGACAGAGGTTAGGGAAACATTCTCAGCACATTTTCAGTTCTCTCACATCTAAACATATCAAATATGCTTCACTTTGTCTATACCCAAATTCCCTAAGACTGGCCCCTTATACCTCTCCTTAAAATAATGGCCTGTTACTGAACCTTTACTAAAAGCACAAATGTGGATCAATGAAGGAACTGTGCATTTGTGTTTAAACATAAATATTTTCTAGTCAAGATTTCTAGTTTCAATCCCATTATGTTCAATGACCATTTATAATAATCTTTTTTTAAATTTTATTTATTCGTGTATGCGTATGAATGTACTGTCCGCGTGTAGGTCTGCACACCCTTGTCATGCAATGCCGCGGAGGTCAAAAGAGAGCGTCAGATTCCCCTGGAACTGGAGTTAAAGACAGCTCTCAGCCGCCATGTGGGTGCTGGGGATCGAACCCAGGTCCTCTGCAAAAGCAGTTGGCGCTCTTAACCGCTAGGCCATCTCTCCAGTCCCCTATAATAATCTTATAAAGACTATTATTTTGCTATATAAATGATCTTACAACATAACACAGGCCATAACAAAGCACATCTATTTCTAGTCATCATAGTAACAAGTTCGGCTACTTCTGGGCTGTTTTGGAGTGGCTTTAATACAAAGGGTATCATAGGACCCATGCCACTTCCTTCCCCCAGGTGCTCTGCTTAGCCTTCACACCCATCATGTGAAGTAAGCCATAAATAACCATGCAGAACACTTGGGAGGGGGGTGGGAGGGCTAAGGCAGAAATGGTGAACAGAGTAGATTAACCTACCATTAGGCATAGCTGGAAGTGTGGTCCAATCTAGATGAAATGGTACTGGATACAATTCTTCTATGTTTCATGAAGAAATTTTAATGGTTAATTAAATTTTCTCCAAGTTCAAGATGCTGCTAATGGTGATAGTTACCTCCCAGGTTAGTATGCACATGTCTGACCATAGGAAATATATGATAAATGTTATTCAATATGGTTCCTGAAACTAAACTTGATTTACAGCAACATTAAAAGATCTTAAAACACTGAGTACTCACAAGACTAAGAAGAACCTTGGAAGAGTGCTTGCCACTTCCAGCCACAGGGACTGGGGTAAGAGTGGGCGTGAGTGTCTCAGCTGCCAAGATAGCAGCTATCAACAGACTGTTAGCAGACTGCTCCAAAAAACAGATTTCTGTTCTCCCAGAATTTTTATTTGCAATAAAACAAGAACAGTTCTTAATCTGATATCTTTGGGTTTTTGAGACTTTACTGGATTGGAGCCAACACTGTGAATACTCTGAGACTGTATGACATTATGACACATTTCCCAGAATATGCCTCTACCATTTAGAATTCCACAACTGCAAACAATTGTGTACAGTTCAAGCTACATTTTCTAGAAGAGTTTACAGTCCTACCACTTTTAAAAGGGTTCGATGTCTTATACAAATCAAGAATCTATGGCTTGATATTTATTATGTCCTGGTTGAAATTCAGCTAATTACCCATGGACTTTTTTTCTGATTAGAGAAAGTGAGGAGGCATTAATGAAAGGTTAGGGAGAAGCCTTGCCATGCTTCTCTTGTGCTCTCCCTGTTGTGTTGAAAATGCCAGCGGTGGAAAGGGAGATGCCTTTATTTTGCCCTTTCCAAAGAGGGCTTTTTCATGACATTATTAAATAGGGTACTGACTTTGTAGACTTCTAATTTTGTCCCTAATTTTATCTCTGAAAAATTTGCAGCAGAGTCTTCACATGCTTCCCCTGTTGGAGACCATTATCCTTAATTGAATTATATTGACTGGATACTATCACAGCCTCTGCTTGTCCTGCTGAACAGTGTGGCATCTTCTCATACCACCAGCTTTGAGCAGCTGGAGCTCACTTCTCTGTTCCAATTCTAAGTGGACTTTCTCTTTTTAATTAGTAGAGGACACCTCACAGCTTTTACTCTGCTAGCTTACCTAAAACTTTTGCTTTAGTAGACCTGTTTTTATGACACTTTTTTTTCCTGTGCATTTTTGTGATTTGAAAGTACTTGTCTGGATCTAAGATGCAAATGTGGTACAGACTTTTTATTCATATCTAGTTGTGTAATAAAAAATACAGGATAGGGCTGGAGAGATGGCCTAGCGGTTAAGAGCGCCGACCGCTCTTACAGAGGACCCGGGTTCGATCCCCAGCACCCACATGGCGGCCGAGAACCGTCTGAAACTCCAATTCCAGGAGAACTCCAGTTCCAGGGGAATCCGAGACCGTCTTCTGACCTCCGCGGCATTGCACGACACGGGTGCACAAACTTGCATGCAGACAGTACATTCATACACATACAGAAATAAATAAAATTAATTAAAAAAAGTTTAAAAAAATACAGGATAAAATTAAAACCTTAATTTTAGTTAAATGACAAGTCAGCTTTGTGATGTTTGTAAACAGAAAGCAATCTATCTTGATAAGAAAATGGCTGAACCCCCAGAAGGACAGTGGTTTGCACCTCTAATTCTTCCTCTTCATCCCACTGTTATTCCAAGATTAAGCTGAGTGCCTGGAGTCTTCCTTTGCCCTTGAATTTTTTTTTTTCAATGCTGTGTATTGAGCTCAGCACACATCCTTGAATCTTTTGTCTCCCTGGATGTCCATACCCTCCAATAATCTCTTTTATTTTAACTTCAACTAATGCTCCATTTGATGATCAGTCCATTTCCATTACCACTTCTTTTCCCATGCATACTATTTCTACAATCTATAATTCTCGCTGAACTTTTCTTTTACAATCTTACTCATTGTAATCTGGTCTTTATAGAGAAGAAATAGACATATTCCTTAAATGTAAATAAGACCATAGAACTGATGGTTTCAGGACCATTATTTCATTTAAAATAAGATCCAAGCTATTTATTTTGATCTGTGGAATCCCATCTTTGATTATTAATCATGTAGCTTATTCTTCTTTGCTGTCTTACAAAGGTTTCTTCTACATCTAGAATGTGCCAGTCAATAGACAGTTACAGCCTTTGTTGTCTGCCTGAAATGTTCTGCTCAGACCACCATTTTCCTCATGAGTTCTTCTACTTTCTCGTCTTAGAATTGCCTGTACTGACCCTTGAAGGAGTCTTTGATTTGTCTTTATTCTGATCTCTTGAATAGTTCATTTCCCAACAGTTAATAAATCTGGGATTTTTAAATATTTTTTGTTTAGCATAACCATATTAAAAAATTCAATTACAAATATCATAACACTTTTGGAAGATATCTATCTATCATCTATCTATCTATCTATCTATCTATCTATCTATCTATCTATCTAGATATAGATATCTTCCAAAAGTGTTATATATATATATGTATATATATATATATATCACAAAGTAATATACATATACATATATATATATATGTATATATATATATATATTAGTAGTAGTAGTATAAATTAGATAATTGTGAATTTTTGGATCTTGATATCAAACATATTCCTTATCTTTTTTCTTTTTTTATTTATTTCTGTATGTGTATGAATGTACTGTCTGCATGCAAGTGTGTGCACCTGTGCCGTGCAATGCTGCGGAGGTCAGAAGAGGGTGTCGGATTCCCCTGGAACTGGAGTTCTCCTGGAATTGGAGTTTCACATGGTTCTCGGCCGCCATGTGGGTGCTGGGGATCGAACCTGGGTCCTCTGCAAGAGCGGTCGGCGCTCTCAACCGCTAATCTTTTTTTGTATTCACTGATCTTTCCTTGAAAGAGAGTCCAGAATGGTCATAACAGAAAGGATACTGTAACTTCATCCATTCAGGACAGCACCTTTATTACATCCTTGGTAACGTGCCAAGCAGAGAGTTAGATTTTAACATACAAAGGTCATAGAAAAATATGTTTTTCTTATTTCCAGGAAACTCACAAATTAGTAGAAAAGAACAAGTATCCCCAGTAATCAAATTAGCATAACTTTGAAATTATAATAAATGCAAAAAAAGCAAGTAACAAGGGCCACAAGAACAGCTTGTTTGGAATAAAAAAGATCATTCCAAAAACTCAAAAGGAGCATGTGCTAATTTGAAGGAGGCAACACAGATAGGAGGAAATAAGGGAAGGCCCATGTGGCCAGTGCTGCATCAAGTGTAACATGAGAAGGAAGTGTGGTAAGTAAGGCCAAGGTTGGACTCATAGGACTTCAGTGTTTAAATCTTACATCAGGACTGACAGAAGGAGGAGTGGAAAGTGTATGTTGCAGAAAGAAATGACAAATCAGATGAATGTTTGTGCACAGCCTATTTGCCAAGTAGGCACCATGGAACACATTTGGGGAGATTATCAATACCATTGTGATGAGCGTTAGTTAAGTGAGGTAAGTCGACTTTTCAATGAAATCAAAAACTAAATTGTTAGTAAAGGGCATAACACATTGATGAAAGAAAAATAAGAATTTATTAAATATAAATCTATTGTTTTAAGTTAATTCTAGGGGTCATGATCTGTTAGACAATTTGTGTGTGCTCAAATAGCCAGCTCATTATAGATAGAGAAAATAAATTTCCACCATACTTAGGTTTGAGTGTCATCTTCATTGCAGATGCTTCATTGTCATGATCTTCACTGGTGGTACTCACAATTATACCAAATAATAAGGTCTTATTTGGTATTCATGAACTATAATGGGTCACATTAATTTAACTTTTAACATCACTCCTAGTATCTGAATATACTCCATCCCTCAATGAAAGTATGAAAAGGGTCTGCATGACCATATTTATGGGTTTTGTAGTTTACTTCAGTATATGAAAAAATATTCTAAAGATTTAAAGATGTCCCTGAATATTCTTATAGCTAAAATTTGAATTGAATATAAAGATAAGTATCTGTCTCTATTATTAAAAATAGACCATTTAAAGATGTGCACGGTGGTGCACACCTTTAACCCTAGCATTTGAGAGGCAGAGGCAGGCAGATCTTTGTGAGTTTAAGGCCAGCCTGGTCTACATAGCGAGTTCCAGGACAGCTGGAGCTACGGGGAGACACTGTCTCAAAAAAA
>VZQC01003602.1:160612-218875 GCA_009823505.1 Rhizomys pruinosus
AACAACATAGAAATAATGCCTACTATTTAACTAGTGATATTAGTGTCTGGAACAATTACCTTTATCATGTGTAAATAGAGAAATGCAGTTCAACATGTCAATACCTATTTTTAGGATCCTCTCTGATCCTCACAATCATTTCAAACTCTTTTATGATTTTAAAAAAAAATTCATTTGGGAAGCAAAGCTACCCACATTAATAGGTTTAAAATTATGACAAAAGACATAGTTTCCAAAGTGGTTATAGTGTTTTTCTTCCAATGCAGAATAGGCATTATATTTAAAGCAATGATAGTTAGATGTAAATAAACTTTAATTAGTATGGATGAAATCTAAGTACACACATTCCAGCTGAAATCCAAAGCACCCCACTTGGCTGCATGCTGAATTACATGTAAGTGACCTAATTTCTTAGTTATGAGAAATGTGGTTTTTCACCATATTACTATAATACATTTTTCCTATATTTGACAATGTTTCTTAGTGAGGCAATGTATGTGGTTAAAATGTAAAAATAGGATACTATACAAATAAACAAAACAATTAAGCACTCCAGAAAAAGGAAAGATATCATCTAAGTATATGTAGAATATTCTCTTTATATAAAAATTATTTATTTTCATATATTAATAAAATTACACAGACATTTAAATTAGACAATTTCCATTGATTTCTGATTCTGCAAACTAAAAGTTCTCTGAGGAGGAGAGTATTGTGTTTCCTTGTATCCTCTGTTTCTCTAGCTCTTTGAAGCAACTTTACATTAACTAATAACAGGAAAAATTATTTTAAAATGAGCCAATTATTTGTATAAAAACTTCTCAAAAAAGACCATACAAGTAGATAGCTCATATATGGAAAAAAATTCATATCAGAAATCCTGAAGGAAGTGTAAATAAAAACCATATGAGATATAATCTTCATTTAGAAGAATTTAAATCCAATAGGCAAAAATTAAAACTGCTGACAAAGATAGGCTGGCAGCATAAAGCTGACAGACATGTAAATTGGCCCATTCACTATGGAAAACAGTATAGAGGGCCCCACGATTTAAAAATAACACTACCATATGATGGTAATTTGCTGTTCAATATATATCCAAAGGATCAGAATTCAATATATCGAAGAGTTGTATTTGCATTTCTTTCTGGACAGAAGGCACCCTACCCTCAGTGTCTCTTTAAGGAAAGTATTTTTTTTCTAATCTGCCACAAAGCTATTCTTGCTGGGAATCTTGGAAGAAAATGAAAGTGACTTAATATATGACATAGGATGATTAACATTAATAAATAGATAATACTGATAAAATTGTAGGGTAGATTTTTTATTGTTAGTTGATTTCAAGTTCATTAATAACTGTGGGTGACCAGTTAAAGTGCATTACCTGTTATTATAATATAAGCATTAGAAGAGTTGGTACCAGGGCACCTTATATAGCTTATCAGGCTTGTATTTTAAGAGTATGGGTCAACACTTAGACCTAGAAAGCTGATTTTTGTATGCAACATCTTCTAATTTTTCATTGCTTTCATAAAAATTCCTTTGTTTATCATTATATTTCTGTGAGCTACTGAGAATTCAGTTGAATTTAACAAACATTAAAGAATCATAGGTTACTCCCATAAGAAATGTGCTACTATTTCAACAGTGGGCATATCTTTCCAGGCCAGTTGTTATTTTTAGTTAACAGCCTTCACATCCCGTTAAGGGTGATGATTAGATTTTTGTTTCTGTTTTTTTTTTTTTTTTTTTCCTTCTGGTAACATACATGACGCTTTCCAGTATTGTATAATCTAGTGTATGGTATTGGACTTGGAGCACAGTATCAAAGAGTTCATAGAAGTGACTATCTATCAACCATCGTAGACTTGTATCTACATATCAAATTAGGTATGGCCATTGGCTCAAGCTGTTAATTGCCTGTTTCTATGGATGGATGTTTGTATCTTTCTTTTTATTTATTTATTTTTTATCGTTATGATGTTGATGCTTAATCAAAGCAACACTGTAAAGTGATGAAGTCTGTAGTAGGTGATTAGGATACAGGATCTTACCCCTTCTATGTGGGATTAGTGCATTCATAAATAGGAATAAAAGAGTTGCTTTGCCTCTTTAGGATTTTATCTGAGAACTGAGCAAGAAGTCCATCTCGAAAGCCATGTAAAGCCCTCACTGGACATTATATCTATTGGCACCTTGATCTTCAGGTTCCAAGCCCTCACTGTGAGAAATATATTTTTATTGCTTGTGAATTGTCAGCCTAATGTATTTTATTTTAACAGTGTAAATTGGCAGAAGTGCCTACTTTGGTAGTCTGTCTTTAACATGATGTCTTCAAATTAGTGACTGCATTCTGTGATGCTTTTTGCATGGGGAAGGGCACCGTGATTTCCTTCCCGATTGAAGAAGTGGAAGTTTTGTATTATAATTCTAGCACCATAAGAAAAAAAATCCTATGATTTTGGCCAAAGCACTGTTTATCACAGGTGTCTTTATTTTTCAATTACCCATGGTTTCCAGTTGTCTTAGATAATTTAAAATAACTTGTGAATTATTTAAAATAACTTGTGAAAGTCAATAAGAACCAAGTAACTTTCAGTGAATTATTTGAAAAGTTTAACTCATTTAAGTTAATAATGATCTGATAGTATAGTAACCAATACTTTCTCTATTTTTTTTAGGACAAGAAACATTGGAAAAATGTCCAAAGGTCACATGGATGATATGCTGTACAATGCAGACCTGACCCCAGAAGCTACTTCTTCAAAGAATTAACTCCTGGTCTGTTTTTTTCCTGCCTCTGATGGAAGCTGCTTGCAAAATACAGTGTCTTGTATGTGGAGGAAACAATATCATTATTTAAGAATCTTTATTTCACTGGGTAGGGTGGCGCACACCTTTAATTCTAGCACTTGGGAGGCAGAGGCAGGCGGATCTTTGTGAGTTCAAGGCCAGCTTGGTCTACTGAGTGAGTTCCAGGACAGCTGGGGCTACAGGGAGACCCTGTCTAGAAAAGACCCAAAAAAAATCTTTATTTCTTGTTAATTCAGGAAGCAGTAACTAAAACATTCTTAATGTTCTAAGAATGATTTTCAGCCCAGTTTAGAGATTTGGCCAAAAGAAGCATTTCTCATTACAGTACCTGAAGGAAGGCAATCGCTATATTTAGGTTCTATCTACAGGAGAAGGCATTCAGTGCATGTTGAGTTCACCTGTAATAGGATCGATGCATCATTTCATAGGCTAAATCATGTTGAACTAGCATAGACATTCCTCATTAGGAGTCTTTGATTAGATATTGATGCATGATAGTCAAACTTGACAAAGATAGTAACAGCAAGACTTTAACATTTGCATGTTAATTATACAAGAAGAGCTGGGCTAAACACCTTGAGAAGTCTAATTCATTTAGTAATTTAGTGAAAGTGTATCCTGTATTGGTGATAATTTATCATGGAAAAATATAAGACAAAGTTTAAATAATACATACCAGAAATGGCTTGAATCTAATTACAAACTGAAAGCTATAGTTTCAAACTGTAAACTTTTATAGGAGATAAATACTACCCCCTGTAAACTAGAGGTAAACAGATGTTAAAAATTTATTCAATTTGCAGATGTGTTGCTATATGCCTGAAATAATAGTACTTGGGAAACTAAGAATGGAGACTTGAAGCGAGTCTGAAAACAGCCTGGGATATAGTAAAACATTGTTTCAAAAAGAGTCATTGGCTAGTCCTATATTTGTTCCACTATTACACCAGTATGCATATCTTCTCATGCCAGTTGATTGGAGTATACAGGAATAACAGCTGGGTATGGCTCCCTTCTGTTAGCATACATAATACATTCTAGCACTATGAACACTAGCCAGTGGAGAAGAGGCTCTGATATCAGCACTAGCTTGATTTCTCCTTGTTTATTCTACAGATCATATACATAGTGTCTTCAGCAATAATGTCTTACCATCCAGTTCTGGTGCATACCCAAGGACAGGGGGAATGGCCCATATTGTTTGTCTGTAAGACCCCTCCAAAACAACCTTGAGAGAAATCTATTTCTAGCACTGTGGATTTTGTCTTATTTTCTTTTTTTTTTTTCATTAGCCTATGATGTCTAGAATAGGCAGTCTTCCCTTCTTGTTTGATAATTCTTTTTAAATGCTTTTATTATGTCTATATATATCTATATTATGATATATCTATATTAATAGTATATGTATAATAGGTACTTTAAGAAGTTTCTATAGTAGTAAGTTTCCATGCAGATTTTCCTAAAAACCTGTAAAATCTGTTTCTAGAATGACATTGAATAGGCTTATGAAGCTGAAGCTAGACAGGTCACAGGACATAGGCATGAACCCAATATTAGTTTTCTACTAAATATTTACCATACTAAATAAAGCAACTCTTAGTGACTTATTGTTATAGCCATAGGTTAATACATTTCAAAGTTCCCACCAGAAAACTTTCTCTGTTCAAGAGATAAGGATTCAAGACTTGAGTGCACAGAGCTTAGATTGGGGATTTCCCAGGACCTCCAGAAGCACAGGGTGGGGTCTCCCTGCTAGCTGATATAAGAGGTGGGCATGTTGCCACTGTGAGAGTTGAGTGCACAGATCTGAGATCAGAGATTTCTCAGGACTACCTAATGCAGTACCTCCCCCCCACCACCATCTGGAATTGCTGAGGGAGTGTCCAAGTGGATTTTTTGGAGAACCTTCAGAACAGAAAGGGAAGAGTCAGTTGGTCTTCCAATAGAAAGCCTAAAACTTAGACAAGTCAACACTCCATAAACAAGGAGGAAAAACAAATCAAACAAACAACAAAGGCATCTGAAGGAAGCAAGCAAAGCAAGTCTTCAACATAGTGAAGAGGCATTTGGGATTTGCATTGGCATACATGCAAAGAGAAACCCACATGCCAGGGACATGATGAAGGGACAACATGGGAAAGGTGCAGGATAATTCAACACCAAGCTCTAACAACCCTGTGCAAGATTCCTACTGTAGGATCCCCCTGGGGATGGCCCAGGACACAGATATTAGACGAACAATTGCAGACATATTCAAAGAAATCAAGGAATATAAAGGACAAGTCAGAGAACTAAGGAGAGCGAATGAAAAACACAAGAAGGACTTAGAGAGAGAGACTGACAAACACCAGAAAAAACTAGAAGGAGAATATGACAAAGTCTGGAAGGAAGTGGAAACACTGAAAAGATCCCATGTTGAAATAAAAAAGGAAAACAACCAGCGAAGCAAAGAGCTACAGGAAGAGATTGAGAAGCTCCAAAAGGAAGTGGGAATACTAAAGAAATCAAAAGATGAAATGAAAAAGGAAATCGAACAATCAAGAGGAAAGGAAGAGAAAAAGCCTCAGAAGTAGAATGGAGGAAGCAGAACAAAGAATATCAGACCCAGAAGATAAAACAGAACAACTAAAAACCTCAAGTAAAGACTAGGAAAAATTTAAAAATACACAAACATGGAACAACCAGGAATTGTGGGACACTATGAAAAGATCAAACCTCCACATCATAGGGATAGAGGAAGGAAGAAGAATCCCAAGAGAGAGTGTGCAGTGCTTATATCAGGGACTTACCAGGACCACCTGAAGCACAGGTAGGAGCCAGTAGCTTTAGCCAGGCATATTTTAGGATAGATCTACTCCTGGGTTGTTGGATAATTGATTTGTTGGTTTGTTAGATAGCTAAATCTTTGTCTTGTGTGGCTAGCAGTGTGGAGTTGCCCTGCTTGCTGGGATTAAAAGTGGGCCTGTTAAATCATTGCCTGGTGTGGCTGTCGGGGTGGAGCCACCCTTCTAGCTGATATTAAAAGTGGGCCTGTTGCCACTGTGAGACTTGAGTGTGCAGTGCTTAGATCAGGGACTTCCCAGGACCACCTGAAACACAGAGTTCTGGGGTGCGGGCAAAGTCAGGCATATCCTACCTCCCCACCCCAACCCCAACTGGAATTGCTGAGAAAGTGTCCAAGTGGATTTTCTGGAGAACCTTCAGAACAGAAAGGGAAGAATTGTGGGACACCATGTGAATTAGACATTCAGTATATAAACAAAATTGAAAGCCTGAAACCTAGACAAGTCAACACTCCATAAACAAGGAGAAAAAAAAGGCATCTGAAGGAGGCAAACAAATCAAGCCTTCAACACAGTGAAAAGGCATTTTTGATTTGGACAGGAATACAGGTAAAAAAGGGAAACCACATGCCAGGGACACGAGGAAAGGACAACATTGGAAAGGTGCAGGATAATTCCACACCAAGCTCTACCAACCCTGTAGGAGATTGATAGGGTGGAATCCCGCTGGGGGTGACACAAGAAACCAATCTTAAAGGAATAATTGCAGACATATTCAGAGAAACTAAAGAATATAAAGAACAAGTCAGAACTAAGGAAAGAGAATTAAAAACTCAAGAAAGACCTAGAGGGAGACAAGGACAAACTTTGGAAAGAACTAAAGGGAGAGAATGATAAACTCCAGAAAGAAGTAGGGGGAGAAAATGACAAATTCCGGGAAGAAGTGGAAACATTGAAAAAGGAAGCCAACCAGCAAAGTAAGGAGCACCAAGAAGAGATTGAGAAGCTCCAAGTGGAAGTGGATATTATAAAGAAATCACAGGATGAAATGAAAAAGGAAATAGAACACTCCTCCAATTAAGAGGAAAGGAATGCAAAAAGCCTCAGAAATAGAATGAAGGAAGCAGACCAAAGAATAATAGACCTGGAAGATAACACAGAACAAATAAAAAGCTCAAGTAAAGATTATGAAAAATTTATAAATACAGAAAAGTGGAACAACCAGGAAATATGGGGCACTATGAAAAGATCAAACATCTGCATCATAGGAATAGAGGAAGGAGAAGAATCGCAAGAGAATAGTATTGATTAGATCTTAAACAGAATAATAGATGAAAATTTCCCCAAACTAAAAAAAGACAAACCCATACAAATACAAGAAGCACATAGAACTCCAAACAGACAAGATCAGAAAAGAAAACTCCCCACCCCATATCATAGTTAAAATGCTAGACATCCAAAATGAAGAAAAAATTCTGAAAGCCACAAGAGAAAAATGTTACATATAAGGGAAACCCATCAGAATTACAACTGACTTCTCGGTGCAAACCATGAAAGCAAGAAGAACATGAAGCAAAGCATTCCCAGTGTTAAAGGACTATAGATGCCAACCCAGGTTACTATAGCAAATTTTCAATTATAGTTGAAGGAGAGAGGAAAAGTCTTCCATAATATATAAAAGATGATAGAATACATGTCTGGAAAACCAACCCTTCAGAAAATAATTGAAACGATTCAGAAGAGAGGAGCAACTATCCCCAAGAACCTGGAAAGAGAAACTAATAAAAATATAACTGCAAAAGTAGAATCCAAGACTAAAGATGCAAATGGATAATAAGGTGAAAGAAAGCAACATGCATCTTTCAATTATAACCTTAAATATTAATGGACTAAGCTCCCTAATCAAAAGACATAGCCTGGGAGATTGGATTAGGAAATAAAACTCATCCATATGCTGTCTACAAGAAACCCATCTCAATCTCAAGGATAGGCACCAACTTAAGGTGAAGGGATGGAAAAATATTGCAAGCAAATGGTAACAAAAATAAAGCAGGTTCTACTATTTTAATATCAGACAAAATAGACTTCAAAGTAAAAGAAATCAAAAGAGACAAAGAAGGCCATTACATCTTTATCAAAGGAAAAACTGACCATGAAGATTTCACAATCATGAATACATATGCACCAAACTCTGATGCACCAAATTATATAAAGACAATTCTTCAGGACCTCAAGGCACGGAATAACCCTAGCACACTAATAGTAGGAGATTTCAATACCCCACAAAGTGCTTTGGACAGATCAACAGGACAAAGAAACATAATATATGAAGAAATTGAAGATGTAATAAGAAACATCCCAACTAAAAAACGCCCAGGGCCAGATGGTTTAAAGGCAGAAATCTATAAAACATTTCAAAAAGACTTACAACCATTATTACTCAAGTTGTTCAGAAGGAAAAAATCAGATGGAATTCTCCCAAATTCATTCTATGAAGCCAGCATCACTCTAATACCAAAACCAGGCAAATATACAACCAAAAAGGAGAACTATAGACCCATTAATGAACACAGATGGAAAAATTCTCAACAAAATAATTGCAAACCACATACAGACCCACATCAAGAAGATCATGCATCAGGACCAAGTTGGATTCATACCAGAGATGCAGGGATGGTTCAACATATGAAAATCAATAAATATCATAAAACATATAAATGGACTGAAATACAAAAACCACAGGATCATCTCAATTGACACAGAAAAAGTCTTTGACAAAATCCAGCATCCCTTCATGCTTAAAGTCCTAGAGGGAATTGGATTGGAAGGATCATTCTTCAATGTAATCAAAGCCATATGCAGGAAACCCATAGCCAATATCATCCTAAATGGAGAAACGGAAGAAGTATTCCCCTTAAAGGTGGGAACTCAGCAAGGCTGCCCCCTATCACCACTCCTCTTCAATATAGTGCTTAAAACACTTGCTAGGGAAACAAGGCAAGAAAAGGAAATCCAAGGAGTACTAATTGGAAAACAGGAATTCAAGCTATCCCTTTTTTGCTGATGATATGATTGTTTACTTAAGGGATGCTAAAAACTCCACCAGAAAGCTCCTAGAAACTATTAAGAATTTCAGTAAAGTGTCAGGATACAAAATTAACCTAGAAAAATCAGTAGATTTTCTTTACACCAAAAAAAAGCAACTGAAGAAGGAATACAAGGAGACATTACCACTCACAATAGCCTCGAAACCATTAAAATACCTAGGAACAAACCTAACCCAGATACCAAAGATCTCTACAAATATTTTTAACCCCTGAAGAAGGAAATTGAAGAAGACATCAGAAAATGGAAAAATCTCCCATGCTTATTAGGAAAATTAATATAGTAAAAATGTCCATTCTACCCAAAATCTTGTACAGATTTAATGCAATCCCAATTAAAATCCCCAAGAGTTTCTTCACAGGCTTGGAACAAAAAGTCCTTAATTTCATTTGGAAAAACGAACGACCCTGAATAGCCAAAGCAACCCTGAGTGAAAAGAGCAACACAGGGGGGATCTCTATACCAGACTTCAAACTATACTACAGGGCTATAGTCATAAAAACAGCTTGGTACTGGCACAAAACAGACCTGTTGACCAATGGAACAAAATTGAAGATCCAAACTTGAGCACATACAATTTCAGTCACCTCATATTTAACAAAGGGGCTAAGAGGACACAATGGAGAAAAGACAGCATCTGCACAAGTGGTGATGGCAAATCTGGATCACCACTTGTAGATTGAAATTAAACCCCTACCTCTTGCCCTGTACAAAAGTCAATTCCAGATGAATCAAAGACCTCGATGTGAAACCCAAAACTCTAATGGTGATAGAAGAAAACGTTGGCAGCAGCCTACAAGACATAGGCATAGGAAAAGACTTCCTAATTCAGACAGCAGGTGCATAAGAATTAAGGTCAACAATTGACAAATGGGACCTCATTAAACTCAAAAGCTTCTGTACATCAAAAGAAACAATCAAGGAAGTGAAGAGAAAACCCACAGAGTGGGAAGAAACCTACACTGCAGATACATCTGACAAGCATTGATTTCCAGAGTATAAAGAATACTCAAAAAACAAAGAAGAAAACAAATGACCCACTCAAAACATGGAGCAAAGAGCTGAATAGAATCTTCACAAGTGTGCAATTAGAGATGGCTGAGAAACATTTTAAAAAGTGTTCAAAGTCACTAATAATTAAGGGAATGCAAGTTAAAACCACTTTAAGATATCATCTCACTCTGCTAAGATGGGCTAGGATCAAGAAAACAATTGATACCAAGTGCTGGAGAGGTCATGGGGGAAGGGGAACACTCATCTACTGCTGGTGGGAATGTAAATTCGTACAGCCACTATGGAAAGCAATGATGAGAACCCTTGAAAGACTTGAAATGAACTTGCCACCTGACCCAGCCATACCACTCCTGGGTATATAGCCACAAGACTCATCTTACTGCAGAGTTACATGCACAGCCATGTTTATTATAGCTCTCTTCACAATAGCAAAGAGCTGGAACCAACCCAAGTGCCCCTCAACTGACAAGTTGATAGAGAAAATGTGGTACATCTACACAATGGAGTTCTCTGCAGTGGTAAAGAAAGATGACATCATGAGCTTTGCAGGTAAATGGATGGAGCTAGAAGATGTCATGCTAAGTGAATTAACACAGTCCCAGAAAAACAAAGGAAGAATGGTATGCCTTATATGTGGATGCTAGCACCAATTACCTCATTTTATGACAAACTGGGCAATGTTAATGTGATCTGAAAACAACTGTGCTCTTATATTGTGAATCCCTTAAAAATAAATAAATAAATAAATGTAAAAGAGATAGGGATTCACACCAAACCCACATTCAAATATCATGCTTACTGTGAACTATATCAAACTTCTCTCCCCCAAAGCTCAAGAATCATTTATTAAGAGGGGATGGAAACATTGTAATAACCAGAAGTGGTGGGTGATCATAAGGGAACATTTTTTTCTAGACGGTCGGTCAGTTGGTCAGTTACTCATATGAACTCACAGAAATGATGACAGCATGCAGTAGTCCCATGTAAACACAAACTAGAAACAATCTCAGCATAAATATGAGAAAGTGGGAAAGAAACGACATTCATACCTATGAACACTGTGGCAATATTTGGCTTTTCAGAGTGGCAGAAACAGTGTATTTCCAGCATGGGAACCTTAGTAGGTTAACCAAGGTCCAGTGAATGGACTCACACGGAAGAACATTTGGAAACACAAATTAGACTCTCTCTAGACACACACAGGCACACACACACACATATACATATACACACACATATATATATACACATATATAAACACATCACATGTATACACACATGTATACACACATATTTACACGCATGTGTACACTCGCATACACACAGACATTAAATTGGGTATAGAACCATAAAAGGTGAAGTGTGGAGTGGAGATCAGGAAGAAGATCTAAAGCCCATCAAATTATATTTTATGAAAATTATTAAAAATCAGTAAATAATTATAGAAATAAGTTTGAAAATGTCTTTATTGAATAAGCATGGTCTGTATATGAGGCTATCATCAGAGTAGCACCAATGTTAGTTAAAATCACATTCAGAAAGTTAAAAGTGTTTTTTCAAATCTCATAAATGGTATAAGATTATGTTTCTACAAAACAAATTGTAAAATTAATCTGTGTGGATAAAATTGCCTTAGAAAGAAAAACTGTTAAGTCATGATTGCCATGTTTATAATCAGCGGGAAGAGAGTCTGAACAGCTCCCTGTTGGGATTGCCTAATAAACTTTGGTCAATACGGCATCTAGGAAAATGAATAATTTGTAGCTATTTCTATGTTATTCTAAAGGAAAAAGATTTTGATTTTTCATTCAGTCAACAAACATTTATTCTATACTATCCCTCTGAAAAAGACTTTTGTAAAGCAAGTGAAAAAAAATCAGACATAATCCTGACCTGAAGGGACTTATATTTAAAGAGAATTAACAGAAAAGAAGTAACTTAGTAAGTAATATTAAGTATAGAAAATGTTTTAAAATAAAATGAAACTATATCAGGAAATAGAGCCACAGAGGATTCTACACTGTTAGAATAGAGGTTATATATGAGGATACAGCCCAGAAGGGCATCTGGAAAAGCATATTCAGATGGAGATCAGAGCAGATATCTGACTCTGAGGTGAGGTTGGGCATGCATGTTGGAAGAGCAGGTAGAACCAAATGATTCAGGGGGGTGTGATGGGAGAGGAGGCATGGAGGAGTGGGAAAGACTCTAAGGTCATGATCCAATTTAAAATTATACCATATTATCAGAAGCCACTAGATGGTTTTGTGTACATGACACATCTGACTTTAGTTTTGAAACAATCATACTGGCTTTTCTGTGAGTAAATCATTTGTGTTCAAGCGAAGCAAGTAAGGACTGTCAGGAAGCTATTACAACATTCCAAGTGGAAGGTGCTTTGGACCTGGCCCATGGTATGAATAGAAGTGAAGTATGAACAAGGCAAGAACAATCCTAGATGATTGTTTCCATGGATGAAAGTCCACAGAAAAAGAGAACAGCATCTACATGGTCCACAATGCATTTCCTTTTGTGTATGATGAAATACACATTCACTGAATATGGGTTCTGAGAAGACCTAAAGTATAAATATTTGCAATTATTTAGCCTAAATTTCTCAGATCGGTTTGATGGAAAATAATTTATGTGGCGATATTTAAAGTCCTCATACTGTAAATATAAACATACATATACCAAGACTTCAATCAAGATTCACATGTATACTCTTAAATAGAACTTATCTGTTCTTGTATATTTGGATCAGGAGAAAATATGACAGCAGGAACAGAAAACACTTGGCAACTGATTATTGGACTAAAATTATTATTATAGCTTGAAATTCAATTTGCTTATACTTAAGAAATTTCATCATTTCTTAACACAAAGATAAAGCTACCGAGACATACAAAACACTGGTTTATGGTGATAATACAAACTATATTCTAGACAGGAATCAGGTACTAACGACCTAGGATAGAGTTCAGTGGTAGAATGCTTGCCTAGCATGCACAAGGATTGCCATTCCAGTAAGTGAGTCTCAAGAATTATTTACAAGTTAAAATCTGAAGAGGTTCATGTAGTTTCAGGCATGGCATGATATGATTTCTCCTCTACAATGATTAGAAGCTGCTTTTTGTTTGTGTATTTCTGATCTCAAGACTTGGTTTCATTCCCAACATACATGCTGTCTTCTTACCATGTCTATACTAAAATGGTTGGATGGGTTGTTGAAAGAACTTGCTCCCTTGTTGCAAGCTGCAGAGAGGAGAATTTCCACAAGAGCCTTTGGTTTCCATCTAATTTAGACAATTATGTTCTATAAATATCTTTGAACAAAAATATAGATCTTTCAAAATTACTTATTCCTGAAGTACATGGAACTTCATAGGGAATACTGAGTATTAGATAAAAGTGAGAAGTCTTTAAAGGGAAAAGGAAAAATAAATCGTAGGTAGCACAAAGCAACATAGTTCTATTCTGCCTAGTTTCTCATTATTTTCCCCACTCACAAAAGAAGACTTAGTTTTGCAAAAGATAGATGCAATAACTCTCTCTCTCTGACATGTGGCACCTTCCACTTTGTTCTATACTAGTGGACTTTCTTGGAGTTCATTGAAGCAGTCTCACATCATTGTGCTTTTTTAAAATTTTAATTATTTTTTATGTATATGAGTGTACTATCTGCATGTAGGTTGGTGCACCCGTGTCATGCAATGCCTCAGAGATCAAAAGAGAATGTCAGATTCCCCTGGAACTGGAGTGAAAAACGGTTCTTAGCCTCCATGTGGGTGCTGGGAATAGAACCTGGCTCCTCTGTAAGAGCAGTTGGCACTCTTAACTGCTGAGCCATCTCTCTAGCCCCTCACATCATGTTAATATGCACAATCATACTGTTTACCAGTGAATGTTATTAATCCCAGTATCTCCAAACAATAATCAACAATGTATAGCTAAAAGACTGACCTGCTTACTCCTGCTACCTAACCTGAAAGGAATCAAGTCCCCACAATAGGAAAAAAATAAAGAAATTTCTATTCAACATACCCAGCCTAGAATCATATATCAAAAATACAACCAATGACATAAATGCACAAGACTAAGTCCTATTGCAAAAACAAAAGCAATATAAAAGACCCAGACAATATGCCCCCTCCGAAAGACCACCACTCCTACAAAAATAATCTCCAATAGGAATTAACTATATAAACCTCAAGAGGCAGAACTTAAAACAACAATATGATCAAAGAGCCTAAGGAAATCAAATAGGACTCAAAAAAATACCTGGATGTACTTTATTTAAAATGACATTAATAAACTCCTAATCAAAGACTAAGAAAACACAAACATCTCATTGAAATTATACTTACTCTATAGGACTTGAAGAGTTAATTTAATAAATATATAGATATACTGAGGAATAGTCAAGCTGAAATGAATCTATAATTTTAAAATCCAAAGACACAATTAGAAAACTTAGGAGAAGTCCCACCAGTGGGGTGGACCAAGTAGAAGACAAATTATCAGTACATAAGGTAAACTGAAGAAATTGGACCAGGTATAAAAAGAAAATGACAAATATAGATTAATAAAGGAAAAATATGTTGGAACTTTGAGGCATCATGAGCAAACATATGAATTATATGCATAAAGACAGAGAATCCCAGGTCAATGGCATATACCAGCTTTTCAGCAGTACCATTAAGGAAAATTTCCAAATTAAGAAAAAAAGTACAAGAAACACACAGTACTCAAAATAGACAGGAACAGAAAAGAAATAACACATAGTATATAATAGTAAAAACACAACATAGACAAAGATATTGAAACTTTCAAAACAAACCCAAAAGCCATATATATATATATATATATATATATATATATATCCTTATATAAAAGACAAACCCATCAAAACAAAAGCTATTTCCAATTCCAGGGGAAACCAATGCCTTCTTCTGACTCATATACATGCAGAAAATACACTCATACACAAAACATAAAATAAGTATATTTTTAAAAGTAATACGTGACAGCAATCAGCACATATCTTTCAATAAAACTTAAGATATTTATGGCCTCAAAAAGGCACAGGTTGGTTGTATGGATTAAGAAAGAAAATCCATTTTATTGTTTTCCATAAAAACTCATCTTACCCTCAAGATAGTCACCACTGTAGAGATAAGGAATGGAAAAGTTATTTTAAATAAATGGGCCCAGGAAATAAGATGATGTTCTTTTACTGATATCTGGTGGAGATGGAGAAAAATATGAATATAATAAAATATATTGAATGAAATTCTAAAAGATTCATTATTTTAGCTTGCAGGATTCAGAGCTGGGTAAAGCTAATGGTTGCTTTTCTCTTTGGGTAGAATGCACAGCACTTTCCACAACTGAAAGCTAGACTGTAGAGATGATAATTCAATTTTTCTTATTCTTGTTTATTCATATATAGTGTCTGTCTTCAGTAATAGGATATTACTTTCAAATTATGGTAAGTAATCAAGAACAAGGGTAATAGGCAGTGTTGTTGAAGGGTCTAGGGAAATTTTTTTGTCAAAACTCCAAAAGAATGAGTTCATTGTCATCATTAGGTGTTTTTATTTTATTAGCCTGTGTTGTTTAGAAGGGGCATTGACCTCGTGTTATAGGGTAAATCTGTTTAGCCTCTTTATAGCCTACATGAATATATTTTATAAGCTTCTATAATGACTTTTTCAAAAGGCCTTTGGAATTTTATCTCCCCTTATGCCTTTCCCTCCCACTCTTCAGCCCATTTAAGCTTTCTTCATCCATTACTCTCCTTTCCTCTTTATATATTACATTCTATGTTCCTCCACATAAACTGCTCTCATGGCCCCTTACTGATTTTCTTACCTTTATGGACTTTCTAATTGAAACACACATATCTAAAGATTGAAGGCTAACATCCATGTATGAGAAGAGGGAATATTTGCTCTTCTGAGTCAGAGTTATCTCACTCAAGGTGGCCATTTCCAGTTCCATCCATTTACCTGTAGATTTCATAACTTCGTAAATTCTCTCTTTTTTGTTCTTTTTGAGACAGGGCCTTCCTGTAGCTCCAGCTACTCTGGAACTCACTCCGTAGACCAGGCTGGCCTTGAACTCACCAAGATCTGCCTGCCTCTGCCTCCAGAGTGCTAGGATTAAAGGTGTGTACCACCACGCCCAACTGCAAATTCTCTTTTCTGAATAGTTAATATTATATTGTGTAACTCTACCATACTTTCATTATCCATTCATTCAAAAACTGAGAAGGCAAGGGCAAATCAAAGCCAAATCTACCAGTCAAGATGAAGTAACAAAAATCAGAGCAGAAATCAAAGATATAGAATCAAAGAAAACAATGCAAAGAATCAATGAATTTAAGAGTGGGTTTGTTAAAAACATAAGCAAGTTAGCCAGTCCCTTAGCTAAGTTGCCCAAAAGAAAGCAAGCAAGTGGAAAAAATTAACAAACCAAGAGACCAAAGGGGATCCATCAGTACAGGCACTTAAATGTTTTAGAACATTATAAGTACAAAGTTTATAAAAAAACTTATACTATATTGTTTTATTTATTTATTTGTTTGTTTATTTATTTGTTTGTTTATTTATTTATTTATTTTTATCAAATCTAGACCCGTGTCCTCCACCCTACCCCCCATCCCATCAGAGCTCATGCATTCTGCCAAACATGCTTTTTAACTGTTTCTCAGTTGAAATATTCTCCATGTGGAAGTTGACTGTTTTGAGTAGAAGTTCGCTGTTTCAGTATGTTCTTTGATGCAGTCCTTTCTGTTGTTGTTGTTGTTGTTGTTGTTGCTGTTGTCGTTTCCAATATGCATCACTCCCAACTGCTTGGACAAAGCTCAAGGGGCTGTGCACAATAAATACTTACAACTAGGTAATTGGCACTAGCATCCACAGATGAGGGATACCATTCATCGTTTGTTTTTCTGGGACTGTGTTACTTCACTCAGCATGATGTCTTCCAGATCCAGCCATTTTCCTGCAAAGCTCATGATGTCATCTTTCTTTACTGCTGCATAGAAATCCATTGTTTAGATGTACCACATTTTCTCTATCCACTCATTAGTTGAGGGGCATTTGGGTTGGTTCCAGCTCCTTGCTATTGTGAAGAGAGCTGAAATAAGCATGGCCATGCATGTATCATTGCAGTGTGGTGAGTCTTGAGGTTACATGCCTAGGAGTGGTATGGCTGGGTCAGGTGGCAAGTTCATTCCAAGTCTTCCAAGGATTCTCCACACTGCTTTCCATAGTGGCTGTATGAGTTTACATTCCCACCAGCAATGGATGAGTGTTCCCCTTTCCCCACAACCTCTCCAGCACTTGGTATCAATTTGTTTCCTTATTGGATAAGATAGATATCTTTTAAAGTGGTTTTGATATTTTGCATTTCCTTAATGATTAGTGATGATGAACCCTTCTTAAGGTGGTTTCTCAGCCATTCTAATTTTCACTTGTGAAGTCTCTGTTCAGCTCTTTGCTCCATCTATTGAATGGGTCATTGTTTTTCTTCTTTGTTTTGAGTAGTTTTATATATTTGGAAATCAATGCTTGTGTGTGTGTTCTCCTCCCACTCTGGGGATTTCTCTCACTTCCTTGATTGTTTCTTTTGATGTGCAGAAGCTTTTGAGTTTAATGAGGTCCCATTGTTCAATTATTGACCTTAATTCTGCGCAGTGCTGTCTGACTTAGGAAGTCTTTTCTACGCTGTCTTGGAGTCTGCTGCAATTTTTCTTTATTGCCTTCAGAGTTTGGCTGCTGTCTGATTTAGGAAGTCTTTTTCTACGCCCTGTCTTGGAGTCTGCTGCCAACTTTTTCTTCTATTGCCTTCAGAGTTTGGGGTTTCACATTGAGGTCTTTGATCATCTGGATTGACTTTTGTCAGGGCGAGAGGTAGGGGTTTAATTTCATTCTTCTACAAGTGGTGAGCCCAAGTTTGCAAAACACCACTTGTGAAGATGCTGTCTTTTCTCCATTGTGTCTCTTGGACCCTCTTTCAAATAAAGATGGCGAAATTGTATGTCGTTCTCAGGTTTGGATACTTCGTTTTTGTTCCACTGGTCAACAGGTGTGTTTTTGTGCCAGTACCAGGCGGTTTTTATTACTATAGCCGTGTAGTATAGTACAGTACAGATCTCCCATGTGTAGCTCTTTCACTCATGGCTGTTTGGGCTATTCGGGGTCTTTTGTTTTTCCAAATGAATTTAAGGACTTATTTTTCCAAGCCTGTGAAGAAACTCTTGGGGATTTTCACGGGATTGCATTAAATCTATACAAGAGTTTGGTTGAATGGACTATTTTTACAATGTTAATTTTCCCAATCATGAGCATGGGAGGTTTTTTTTTTTCTTTTATTCTTCTTCAATTTCTTTCTTTTAAGTTTTAATTTTTTTGTTGTAGAGATCTTTGGTGTCTTGGTAGGTTTATTCCTAGGTTTTTTATGATTTTGAGGCTATGGTAAGTGGGAAGGTCTCCTTGTATTCTTTTTCAGTTGCTTGTTCTTGGTTGTAAAGAAAGGCCATTGATTTTTGTAAAGGTTAATTTTGTATCCTGCCACTTTGCTGAAGCTGTTAATCATTTCTAGGAGTTTTCTGGTGGAGTTTTTAGCATCCCTTAAGTAAACAATCATATCATCAGCAAATAGGGATAG
This sequence comes from Rhizomys pruinosus, assembly GCA_009823505.1. Lineage (NCBI taxonomy): Eukaryota > Metazoa > Chordata > Mammalia > Rodentia > Spalacidae > Rhizomys > Rhizomys pruinosus. Next base: position 179,005 of record VZQC01003602.1, read on the forward strand.
CTTGACTTCCTCTTTTCCAATTAGTTCTCCTTTAATTTCCTTTTCTTGCCTTATTGTTCTAGCAAGTGATTCAAGCACTATACTGAAGAGGAGTGGTGACAGGGGGCATCCTTGCCAAGTTCCTACCTTTAAAGGGAATGTTTCTGTCATTTCCCCATTTAGGATGATATTGGCTGTGGGTTTCCTGTATATGGCTTTGATTACATTGAGTCATCATCACTCCAATCCAATTCCCTCTAGTACTTTAAGCATGAAAGGATGCTGGATTTTGTCACAGGCTTCTTCAGCATCAATTGAGAAGATGGTGTGGTCTTTGTCTTTCATTCCATTTATGTGTTCGATGATGTTTATTGATTTTCGTATGTTGAACCATCCCTGCATCTCTGGTATGAAGCCAACTTGGCCATGGTGGATGATCTTCTTGATGTGGGTCTGTGTGAGATTTGCCAGTATCCTGTTTAGAATTTTGGCATCTGTGTTCATTAAGGAGATGGGTCTATAATTCTCCATTTTAGTTGTATATTTGCTTGATTTTGGTAATACTGTGATGCTGGCTTAATAGAAGGAATTTGGGAGAATTCCCTCTGTTTGTATCCTTCTAAACAGTTTCAGTAATAATGGTTGTAGGTCTTTTTGAAATGTTTTATAGTATTCTGCTGTGAAACGGTCTGGGCTTGGGCTTTTTTTAGTTGGGAGGTTTCTTATTACATCCTCAATTTCTTCATGTATTATTGGTCTGTTTAAGCTATGGATCTCTTCTTGGTTGAGCTTTGGTGATTCCCAGGATTTCAGATATTCATCCATTTCTTCTAGGTTTTCAAACTTGGTAGAGTATAGGTTTTTGAAATATTCCTGTATGATTTTCTGGATCTTTTCCTTGTCTGTTGTGATATTTCCCTTTTCATCACGGATTGTATTGATTTGCAGTTATTCCTTCTTTCTTTTGGTTAACTGGGCTAGAGGTCTACCTTGTTTATTCTTTCAAAGAACCAACTTTTGGATTCATTGATTTTTTTATATTGTTTTCTTTGTTTCTATTTCATTGATTTCTGCTCTGATCTTTGTTATTTCTTCCCATTTGTTGCATTTAGGGTTCATCTGTTGTTGCCTCTCAAGTGCTTTTAGCTGCAGTGTTAGATCATTCACTTGTGCTCTTTCTGTTTTTCTAAGTAGGCACCCAGGGCTATAAACTTCCCTCTTAGGACTGCTTTTAAGGTATCCCACAGGTTCTGTTGTGTTGTATTGTCATTCAGTTCCAGGAATGCTTTTATTTGTTTCTTCATCTCTTCCTTGACCCATTCATTATTCAAGAGTGTGTTGTTTATTTAGTCTCCATGTGTTCTTGTAGGCAGTAGGGCTTATCCTGGTGTTGATGTTGAGCTTTAGTGCACTGTGGTCTGATAGAATGCATGAAATTATTTCAATCTTTTTGTATTTCTGAAGGGTTTCTTCTGAGTCCCAGAATGTGGTCGATTTTGGAGAATGTTCCATGGGGTGCGGAGTAGAAAGTGTATTCTCTGGTATTAGGGTGGAATATTCGGTAGAAGTCTGTGAGGTCCATTTGGTGTATCATATCATTAGTTCAGATGTCTCTCTGTTTACTCTTTGTCCTGTTGACACGTCCAAAGGACTCAGTGGGGTAATGAAGTCCCTTACTTTGAGTGTAGTGGGGTGAGTGTGTGACTTGTGGTCCTGGAGAATTGCCTTTATAAATTTTGGTGCATCAGAGTTTGTTGCATATATATTCATAATTGTGAAATTTTCTTGGTGAATTATTCCTTTGATAAAAATGTAATGGTCTTCTTTGTCTCTTCTGATTTCATTTACTCCAAAGTCTGTTTTGTCTGATATTAAAATATCAACACCTGCTTTCTTTTTGGTACATTTGCCTGGAATATTTTTTCCATCCTTTCACTTTGAGGTGGTGCCAGTCCTTGAAGGTAAGATATGTTTCTTGTAGACAGCATATAGATGGGTTCTGTGTCCTAATCCAATCTCCCAGTCTATGTCTTTTGATTGTGGAATTTAGTCCATTAATATTTAAGGTTATGACTGATAAGTATGTGTTGCTTCCTTTTGCCTTATTATTCATTTGCAGTTTGGCTTTAGGTTTCTATTTCTGCAGTTATGCTTTTATTGATTTCTCTTTCTAGGTGCCTGGGGTTGGTTGCTCCTTTCTTCTGTTCTTTGAATTGCTTCAAGTATTCTCTGAAGGGTTGGTTTTCCGGACATGTATTCTTTCAAGTTGTTTATGTCATGGAAGGTTTTCCTCTCTCCTTCAACTATAATTGACATTTTTGCTGGGTATAGTAACCTGGGTTGGCATCTATTGTCCCTTAACACTGGGAATGCTTTGCTCCAGGTTCTTCTTGCTTTCATAGTTTGCGTTGAGAAGTCAGTTGTAATTCTGATAGGTTTCCCCTTATAGGTCACTTGTTGTTTTTCTCTTGTGGCTTTAAGGATTTTGTCTTTGTTTTGGGTGTCTAGCATTTTAACTATGATGTGGCGTGGAGAATTTCTTTTCTGATCTTGTCTGTTTGGAGTTCTATGTGCTTCTTGTATTGGTATTGGTTTGTCCTTTTTTAGTTTGGGGAAGTTTTCATCTATTATTCTGTTGAAGATCTGATCAATACCATTCTCTTGGGATTCTTCTCCTTCCTCTATTCCTATGATGCGGAGGTTTGATCTTTTCATAGTGTCCCACAGCTCCTGGTTGTTCCATTTTTGTGTATTTTTAAATTTTTCATAATCTTTCCTTGAGGTTTTTAGTTGTTCTGTGTTATCTTCCAGGTCTGATATTCTTTGTTCTGCTTCCTCCATTCTGCTTCTGAGGCTTTTTTCATTCCTTTCCTCTTGAATGGATGAGTGTTTGATTTCCTTTTTCATTTCCTCTTCTGATTTCTTTAGTGTTTCTATTTCTTTTTGGAGCTTCTCGATCTCTTTTTGTAGCTCTTTTGTTCGCTGGTTGGTTTCTTTTTCTTTTTCAGCATGGGATCTTTTCAGTGTTTCTACTTCCTTCCGGAGTTTGTCATTCTCTCTCTCTAGGTCCTTCTTGAGTTCTTCATTCTCCTTTCTTAGTTCTTTGATTTACTCTTTATAATATTGTAGTTCTTTAAGCATGTTCACAGTTGTGTTTCTGATATCTGTGTCCTGGGCCATCCCCAGGAGGATCCCACTGTAGGAATCTTCCACAGGGTTGGTAGAGCTTGGTTCAGGATTATCCTGCCCCTTTGTCGTGTTGTCTCTTCTTTGTGTTCCTGGCATATGGGTTTCTCCTTGCCTGTATTTCAATGTGAGTCCCAAATGCCTCTTCACTTTGTTGAAGGCTTGCTTTGATTGCCTGTTACAGATGCCTTCATAATCCCAGTTGGGAGGGGGGTGCTCTTTAGCCCACCAACTTTTATACCAGCTGGGAGCATAACTCCGCCCCCACAGCCACAAAAGCCAATTAAGCCAAAGACTACTGGATTAACTCGATTAAGTCAATCATTGATCATCCTTGCTGAGGCACCCAGTTCCTACCTACCTTCCTGCACTTCAGCTGTTCTTGGGAGTTCTCAGATTTCAAGACTCACATAACCCAACATTTTATAACAGCTGGGAGGATAACTCTGCCCCCACAGCCACAAAAGCCAATTAAGCCAAAGACAACTGGATTAACTCGATTAAATCAATCAACAATCAGCCTTGCTGAGGCACCCAGATCCTACCTACCTTCCTATGCTTCCGCTGGTCTTGGGAGATCTCCTAAATTTTAAAATCTAAACAAATCAATGGATTTCTAAATTTATTGAAAACACCAAGTTAAGTCAAGAAGAGATCAACAGTTTAAACAGATCTATCAAAAGAAAATTGAAACAATATAAAACCTCTTAACTAAAAGTAGCACAGGCCAAAATGAATTTACTGGAGAAGTTTACCATAACTTCAAAGAGCTATAAATAATACCACTTAAACTATTCAAAAAGATAGAAACATATGGAGAACTTCCAAACTCCTTCTAAAAAGGAATAATCTAATATACAAATCAGGAAAAGGAACAACAAAAATAAGAACCATAAGTCCATATCTCTGATGAACATAGATGGAAATTCTCAACAAAGTAATGGCCAATTACATAGAGACAAACATCTAAAAGATCATCCACCAAGAATAAGTTAGCTTTATTTCAGAGATGCAGATGGTTCATTATACACAAATAAATGTAACAAGTCATATAAATGAACACAAAGACAAACATTACATGATTTTCTCAATAGATACAGAAAAGGGCTTCCACTAAATCCAACATATATTCAAGATGTCTTAGAGTGAACTGGGCTTAGGGAACCCTACTGTAATATAATTAACATCGTATAATACAATCCTACACCCAACATCATTCTAAATGGAGAAAAACTTAAAACATTCCCATTAAATGCAGGATCAGACAAGGTTGTGCAGTATCCCCACTCCTTTCAAATAGAATGCTTGGAACTCTAGCTAGAGCTATAAGATAAGAGAAGGGAATTAAGCAGGTACTTATTGGGACAGCAAAGGGCAAATTACCGTTCTTTGCAAATGATATGATGTTGTACATAAGAGATCCAAAAATTCCACCAGAAATCATCTAGATAAGTTCAACACTTTCAACAAAGTGGTAGGTTACAAAAATCAACCTACAATAGCCTTTCTAAATACAACTAACGTACAATCAGAGATGGAAATCAGGAAAACACTTCCATTAACAATAAACTGAAAAAATAATATCTAGGGATAAACCAAACCAAAGACATTAAGGATTTCATTGTAAATCTTTAAAACTTAGATAATAAGAAAAAAAAAAAAAACAAGCAGAGGGAAATATATTAGTTCAAAGCCTACATACATAATACAGATATATATATATATATATATATATATGTGTGTGTGTGTGTGTGTGTGTGTGTGTGTGTGCATGTTTGTGAATATATATAGCCAACGACTATATAACACACATCCTCTTTGTTTCTTAGGATAGTCCAACAGACTCCTGAATTGCTTCCTAAAATTTGAAGGCACGACCCTAGTTTTGAAGACAGGCCATACTATGGAGACAGGATTTAGAACTGGAAAGGACCTAGAACTCTCTTCCTTGAAGAGTAGCTCTCATGTTATCAGAGCATATTTGTATCAAGGGAGAAAACCTGCCGATTGACTTACTCAGCTACAAAGTCAGGCAAACAATTATGACTGGCACAGAAATTTATTGCTCTTGGTGCAGTAATGACACTTTTATCTTAGGGGTAATCCACAGCTATCAAATTGGATTTAAGGCTTGCTCAATGGGAGGGAACTTACATGTGGAATTATAGGAATAGCCAAACACATGTGGTTGGGGAATTCATAGATCCTAGAGAAAAACTTATTTTTGTTTCATTCCTAAACCAACATAATTTCTTACTGTATTTTAAATCAGCACACTTGTATTTTAAGACAGGTGTACTGCTCATCAAAGGACACGCCTTTTGTAACAGATAGAGAATATTTGACAGTTCCATAACTGGTTAAGCACAAAGAATAATTGTCTATGAGATGCTTATCCCTAAGCTATTCACCTTCAATGCAACCTCTATACATAAGATTTATGCATCTCTCAACTCTCAACAGAGAGGTTTCTTTGCATAGCAGTTGGCAATTAACACAGTAACACACAAGTGACTATGTACAGACAAGAGGCTGGAGAGTGGTCATCTGAGTAGGAAAACTATTTCAAATTTCTGTCTCTCAAGGCTCAGGGATTATTGGAAGAGGGTGTGGAAAATTTTTAAGAGTCAGATGTGGTGGATGACCACAGCAAAATAGAATTGTCTAGACAGCTTCTCAGTTACATTTATGAACTTACAACAATTGTGACAAAACATACAAGTTTCATGCAAGTCCAAACCAGACAAAATACCAGCATAGATACTGAGAAGTGGTAAGAAATCTTAACACAACCTAAGGAAGTTTTGACCATTGAGTGCTCCTGGGAGGGGAAGATGCAGTCATTACAAGGATGAGACTCCTGGTAGGTTGAGGAGGCTCCAGTGGATGGACCCACACTGAAGGACATGAGGGGACACAAATTAGAATCATAGGCCGTACTGTATATGTATTTGAATACACTGAATTAGCTGGGTAGGAATGGAGGGAGGTGAGGTTGGGGAAGGGGATCCAAATTCCTCCAAATTATATTGTATGATGTGTTTATTTTTATTTTTTTCTTTGAATTTTTTATTGTGTTTTCTTTTCTTATAATACATCTTGATCATATTTAGACCCCCTCCCCTAGCTGTATCCTCCTATATCCCCCCCCACCAGGTTTATTGCATTCTGTCATATATTGAGTCAGGTTTGCGCCTTCAAATGTCCCTCAGTATGAGTTCATCCATTGAATCCATTTCTCTCTTTTTTTTTAGAATTTCAAGTTTTTATTCTAAGATATAATTACATATTTTTAATTTGAAGATTATAAGAGTTTGGTTTAGTTGTTATACTTCTCTTTCTTTTGTTGTTGTTCCCTTTAATTTTATATTACTTCAAATCTACATGTATACAACCAACTTATATGCCCAAATGACAGAATCTGAAAATAAGCTATGGGTCAATTCCAAAACTCATAAAATGGGATTTACATTTTAACAGTAATTTTATGCATATGTGTGTTATGTCTGCACATATGTTAGTGTACCCATGTTATGCATCCAGTGAAATGGTCATAGAGGACAGAAGAGTGTATCAGCTCCCATAGAACTGGAGTTATGGACACTGTTAGCTGTCATGTGGGTGCTGGGATTTGAACCCAAGTTTTTGTAAAAGCAGTCAGTGCTTTTAAGTACTGAGCCATCTCTCCAGACCTAATTTATTGTATTGTATGAAAATCAAAAACATTCAAGAAAAAATGAAATAAAATATATAAAAACCTACCAGTATAGAAACTTCTGAAATTTTATACACACACATACACACATACACACACACACACACACACACATACACACACACACACACACATTTATATTTATCTCTATTCTATCTATATATATATATATAATAAAAAGACTTGAAAATGAATTACCCTATTATACAGAGGAATTTGCCTTTTCCAGACATCAACTGTTAATGAAAAATACCTCAATTCCTGGAATGGGCTCTGTCTCTAGAGGTTTTTGATCAGCAGTCGCATAGAACTTCAAACAATATTGGCCATTACCCCTACTCTTGGTTACTTACCAGAACTTGATGGAAAAACTCTGTTGCTGAAGACATTACATTGATGAGCTGTTGAGAAACAAGGAAAAGTAAAGATGGTGCAGATTTTAGAGCATCAAGTCTACTGGCTAGCAACCAGTAGTGCTGGGAGGTCCAATGCCTGCTTCCAGAAGGAAAAATAACCATCAACCTTACCCAGCTGTGAATCCTGTAAATTCCAATAAAAGCTATGTCCACCAGTGCAATAGTGGCACAAATACTATGGGGCTAACCAAACATTCTTTAATTAGATTTAAGGGACACTTCAAAAGATGGAGTCTATACCTGACATGAATATCCAGCCTACAAACCTGAGGCTAGGCAGGTCACAGGACACAGGGAGAAGCAAATTTGAGGTTTCTACTAAATAGTTAACATATGAACCTGACATTTTATGACTAATCCTTATACCTATAGAATCATGCATGTCTCAGCTCTCACCAGAGATGTTTCCGTATGCAATATATGATGATGAACACACACACACACACACACACACACACACACACACACAAAATACTACAGCAGACCAATGAACAGAGGACAAGAACCCACACACATACACAACTAAGTCAAAATTTTAACTGGGATCACCACAGAAAAGTTTGTGAAAAGTCTGAAGCATCCAGAAGACTAGGACTCGTGCTGCTAGACAGTGTGCTCTAGACATGATGCAGAAGCTGTACCCATGAAATCTCAACATTATTGCTTATGAAACAACGCCTGTGTAATGACCTCACCCATCAACATGCCAAAGGCAATGGGGGAAATATCACAAGGCCCTGTCCTGCCCCTATATGAGGAACTATAGACAGACAGTCAATGGCTGCTAACGGAGGCTAAAACAGTTTTCTCTATGGATGAGACATTGGTCAGCCCTAAACACACGTACACAAGAGCAGCAGTAAATGGGCAAAGTAAGCTTCCCGTGTGTGAATGTATGCAAATGTCTAACAATAACAAACATAGAGCAAGAGGCCTGAATCTCAAATGGACTCAGAAGAAGGTCAGAATTGGAGAGGGAAGAAGAGTGGGTAAAATGAGTTGAATCATGCACATACTCAAGTAGGAAATTCTCAAAAATGTAAAGATACTAAAATTTCAAAGAGAAGAGTTAGTTTAAATTTTGAATCGTAAGAATTCATTTTGGTGAATTAACTTCTATCCGATTCTTTATAAAAAATAGTATTTCCTTTGTATTTTCTATTCTGAATGTTATTCTTTTGTGTGTGTGTGTGTGTGTGTGTGTGTGTGTGTGTGTGTGTGTGTGTGTGTGTTTGAGACAGGGTCTCACTGTAGTCCCAGCTATCCTGGAACTCACTCTGTACTAGGCTGGCTTTGAACTCACAAAGATCCTACTGCCTCTGCCTCCTGAGTGCCAGGATTAAAAGCATGCGCCACCACGCCCAGCTATTCTTTTTTTTTAATCACCAATTTGTTTCTCTTAAGAAACCTAGATTGATTTTTAGCAAAAACCCTGAAAAATCCTCTAAGCCTTACTTGTCTCATTTACAGACAATAAAATGATTTATGCTTTTATAAATTTTTGTGATACATAATAGTACTTTTAATGGAATTGCTATGCATTAACAGTCTGTGTCCATATTCTAGACAGTGGGGCTTACTACGCTTATGTCTTTGTTTGACATTATCTGCTTACATATTTTACACCACTGCTCCATACATACATGTAGATCGTGACATAGGTGTGTTTATGAGAGTGTCAGATCTCTCTTTCTTCTGTTAGTGTTGTAAATCAGTTGTGAACAATATAAACCCCAAATAATAGTGCTTGTCCAGCATTATTTTATTTCTGGTATGGCTGGAGAAGCTGAGAAAATCATTCCTTATGGTCTCAGCTGTTTAACTGTTATGTGGCAGACAAGTTATAAGCAGGTAAGAAAAGCCTGTCCTCTACTACTGAAGAATGACTAACACATAATGTTTCTAATTAGCACCAACCACTCACCCCCAAAATTCCCAGGGCAACAGATTAAACTCAAGAGACATTTTCCAGATGCTGACTGCTACTACACACCATTCACTGGCATGGGTTATGGCTGTGTCTATACCCACACATTTATCAAACACATTATTTTATTATATTCAGGACACTTCAGCCAGTGCTATACTCAAGGATGAATGAAGCATGAGTTCTGTTCATGTGAGGATTCTATGGTGATGTTAAAACAGATGCCCAATTTGCTTTGTGTTACAATTAAGAAACTAAGAAAGATCCAGTAATAATCCAGTGACACAGGTATGGGGTTATCATTTCCCTGGAGTTGGGGAGGGTAACTAAATGTGACTTTGAGAAAGAAGGATGAGAAGTGGGGAAAACTTTGAACTAGAGTATTGCATACTAGAGCTAATGTGCACACCACAGCCTCAGCTAAGTCACTTACCTTCTCTGGCTCATATTTATGGAAAAGTCACAGGATTTTTCCCTAATACATCTTTCGTTCTCCCACCCGTGCATTTGTAACAGTTTTTCCTTCAGCAACACAACAGCCACACCAAAATAAGATTCTATTTATTGCAGTGAATCCATTTATAAAGTCTGATATGAACTGGGTGACCTCCCCATGCTTTCTCAGCACTAGCATCCAATGACCCTATGTTCCTCAGCTATCTCTGAGCTTTCTTACACGGGCAAGGGCTTTTGAGGAGATCAGGCTCCCAAACTAATAGCAGAATGGTAATTCATGCTGAACAGGAATTCTACCTGTCTCAAAATACCCTTCTGGAGAAAGGTCAGTGAATGCTGTGAGTAAACCTACTCTCCAGCAGAGTGAAGATGCTAGATAATTCTTTGCTTCTTATTTTTCTTTTCGTAGTCTTCCCTTTGCAACTGTTTAGTGCCTGTGGAAACAGGAAAGGTCTGAGCAAGTTAAGAGGGGGGTACAGTTCTTTCTCATTTGTATTTATACAGCTAAAGAAGATTGAGCTGGAATAGGGATTGATCTGTGTTATTGAATTAAGGTTCTTACAGGCTGAGGGCTGAAGCTGTTGTCTTGTTGCATAAACCAATTACAAGGCTGGACAGAGACATCAAGTTTTGCTTGGAATCATGCTTTAAAGGCAGCAGAGGAAAATGAATCAACACTAGGAGTTCTAATATTATGTTAACTGGTCAGTCATATGAAGACACACAGTGCAGACAGCACACGGCACAGAAAACCCTGTTTCTGACTCAGGAATTGTGAATTTCAAAATGGGCAAGACAAAGACACATTCATATCCAAACAGACACATTGTAACTCTGCAAAGTTACATGCTTACAATCCTCCATAGGGTTAATGACTAAAAGCCATTTGAAATTTGCAAATATTTGGTAGGGCAGGATGCTAGTCTTCAAATCCCTACACTTTGCCTTTCAAGACAACTTGCTTTACTTCTGTCTCATTCAGCCACTTAAACACATTTAACTCTAGTGCTAAGAACTCATTGAAATATGAGTACTTATAGTTATTCACACAAATCTCCACTGAACCTCATACTTGAATAAGTTGGAACAGAAGTAAGTACATTCATAATAGTAATCTTCAGATACTTGTATGTTTCATAGTGAATATGAACTGCATATACTTATACACCTAGACAGAATCCTTTATTTTGAGATTTTCTAGCAATAAAAAAGAAGTGAGCAGTATTGCAGATTTCATATCTTTAAAAGATGATTTTAATTCAAAGAAAGTAAGACTGATATATTTTTGTAACTAATGGCACCTTTATACTGCAAATTGTATCATGAAAATTTATTATGTTGTTCTTATTTGCTCATTCCAAACATAATTGAATAATGAATTATCGATTGATATCAGTCCTTGGACTGGCACTTCAAATAGCATGACTTAGGGAACAAGCATCTGAACCAGGATGAACTTGTCCTCTTTCCTGTCTTTCTGCTTCTTTCCATTTTTTTCCACCAGCTCTTTTTTTTTCTCCTCTCCATTTTCCCCTTCTGTGGCTTTTCTTCCTTTGCATCTGCTTTTACTCTATACAATGATAACTACTAACTCACTTTCCTATATTAAGAATCCTTTGGTTTTATTTTTTATATAATACTTTTATTGATGTTTTGTGTATTTCATTCATCATTTTTCAATCTAATTTAGACACATTCCCTTTTCCATGTCCCCCACCCCACCCCAGTTCATGAATTCTGCCATTAATATCTTACATCTGTTTCTCAGTCTTTTTAAAGTTTTTCTCTGTAGAGGTTTATTGTTTGGGCAGAAGTTAACTGTTTTGAGGGGTTTTTGTTTATTTTGGTATTTTTGAGATGGGGTCTCCCTTTAGTCGCAGCTGACCTCGAGCTCACTCTGTAGACAGGCTGGCCTTGAACTCACAGAGTTCTGTCTGCCTCTGCCTCCCAAGTGCTGGGATTAAAGGCATGCGCCACCATGCTGTATCATTTAAGCTACAATCAATCAGAAAAAAACTTTCCCAGACTTGGAAAGAAGTGAAATATAAATTGGGGTGGAGGGAGGGAAATGTTGACTAACAGAAAAAAGATGTACTTATTAAGTATGAGGTTGTGGTGGAAGAGTGGAACACATCAGAAAGACACATATCAGAGAACTAACATTTGGCACTGGAGTGTGGGCAGGAGATGGGTAAATGTAGGTAAAAATCATAGCACAGGTGTAGACTTGACTGAGCTAGAAGACCCTGGTAGTTCCATATCTACCTGAACAGTGATTCTTTATGATTCTTTGCATCTATTATCTGCAAATTTTCAAGATAAAATGTAATGAACATGTTCTCCATAATGTATATTATTCATGTCTTGGAAACCATGAGCCCAAAGGAAACTGTTGAAACAGAGTCTCAATATAAAAATGTCCTTTGTTTTGATCTTCTTGAGATAGGGTCTCTCTATAGTCCCAACTGGCCTGTATCTCAAATAGATCTACCTGTCTCTGCTTCCTGAATGCTGGGATTAAAATTCATGCATCACCAAATGTGGCATCTTTTGTTTCCAATTTGGGTATCTATTTTTTTACTTTGTTTTCATTGAATTTTTGCAATTTTCATACAGTAAAATTTGATGGTATTTAGATTCCCTCCCTTATCCATAGCTTCCTTTATTATCTCCTGCCCAATTTAATGTTATATTTATAATTATATATAAAATATATATTTATATATAAAGGCCTATAGATTTTAATTTGTGTCTCCCTTAAGTGTAGGTCAATCTACAGGAGTCTGATTAACCTATCAAGAGTCACATGCCTGAAAGAGACTGTCTCTGCCCCTCCACGTAGCCATCTTTTACCACAGTTTTCTTAAGTAGGGTTTGAGCTTCTTACCCTTTTCCTCATGTATATGCTGTGAATTTTTTTTCTCTTTTAAGCTTGCCTGAGACTTGTATATTCTGTGAGTTCATATGAGTAACTGACCAGCTGTCTAGAAAACTGTTTCCTCATGGTCATCTACCATATATGGCTCTTACAAATCTTTCCACTGGTTATTCTGGAATAATCCCTGAGCCTTGGTAGGCAAAAATTTGAAAAAAAGGATTGTTATTCAGGGTTAAATTCTTGTTCTCTGCATGTTGGTCAGTTATGAGTTTCTGTGTTAATCACCATTTGTTCTCTAAGGAAATATCTCTGGTGACGGTTGTCAGATACATGCATCTATCCATATAACAATGTCATTAGGAGTCACTTTAATATTATAACTAGTAAGAAAATTACTAGTACTTTCTCCCCTTTGTCCTGTGACTTAACTAGTCTCTTATTCCTAAACCTGATATCAATGGTAAGTATGCGCTCCATCTTAGTAAGTGGTCCTTAAATCCAATCAAATGGTGCTTGGTTGGGACCATAATATTTGTGCCACCATTGCATTGATGGGTGTATCTTACCAGACTAGTTGTTACTGGAGTTTATGGAATTCACATTTGGGTAAGGGTGACATTTGTTTGTTCCTTCTGGTACATGGATAGCAAGTACAAGCACTATGCACACTAGGTCTTGAAATTAAGGCTCTGAAGTCATCACCAGCTTGATTTCTCTTTTTGTATTATTTTATTTTATTCTTGTTTATTTGTTCTACAGCTTGTGTATCTGCAGCATAGGGTTTTCCCTATAGCTCTCATGGGTTACCAAAGTAGGGGTAATTCTTTGAGGGTCTATGGGACTGCTGGTCAATACCCTCTAGAGAGGTAGTTCATTATTAGCACTGAGGTGTTTTGTTTGTTTGTTTGTTTGTTTTGTTTTGTTTTTTTATCCTTTGATGTCTAGAAAGGCCAGTGTCTCCCTATTTTAAGGTAATGCTTTTTCAAGTCTTTTTCATATATCTATATGCTCCTTTTTCATTTTTTTCTTGAAATTTTCTGATTTTCATACAGTATAATTTGGGTCTGGAGAGATTCCTCAGTGCTTAAGAGCACTGACTGCTCTTGCAGGGAAACTGGGTTCAAATCCCCAAACAACCTCCCCAACCACACACCATAGCTATTTATTTGTTCTTTAACCTTTCATATTTTTCTTTTCTTTTTCTTTGATCTATTCTTTTTGATTGAGTTTTTGTATGTTTCACACAGAACATCCCAATCATCTCTGTACACACTTCTCCCCCTGGCATACTCTCACAGCATCCCCCAGACTTGAATTCATATATTCTAATATCTGTGTCAAGCCCCATCATATCAAACTAGTGTCCCTAGACCTCTCTATGTGCTTGTTCACTGAGGTCTAGTCAGTCCATCCAAAGTCCCCCTCCCCCTTAAGAATATCAATTCTTCCTTAATCAGCAGTAAACAGATGCCAATAATTCATTGACTAATATTGGGGCCTGCTGCACATTTACAAAATTACATTCTGGGTTTTTGTCTGCTTGAGCTTGCATGGGTCATGAGCAACTTTATCTGGCTCAGTGACAAGCACTTTTTTCCAACTGTCCCAACTCATTGGAATTTTCGTCTTCATTTGAATTATATTTAGGTTGTGTGTGTGTGTGTGTGTGTGTGTGTGTGTGTTTTACTTTTAGTCAACTAACCAATATTAGTATTCCTAAAGTTCAATTCTGAACATATTACTAATTTTATTTATATTTTATGTGTAGGAGTGTATTGTCTGCATATATGTAAGCATACCAACATCATGCAGTGCCTATGGAGGTCAGAAGAGAGCGTCAGATCCACAACTGGAGTTACTGATGGTTGTTTGCTCCCAAGTCCATGGTGAAAATCAACCTAGGTCCTGTGTATGAGCAGTCAATGCTCTTAACCACTAAGTCAGTTCTATAGTGCCTGAACATATTTCTGCTTTCAGTGTCTCTTCATTATCTAAGAAAAAAATCCATATTTTTCACTTCCAAATTTAGCCTTTTTCAAGTTCTGAATTTCTCTTCTTACAGTTTTACCTTGAACAGATGATTCTTATCACTCTAGAAACATAATTTTATTTTTTCATCTTAAGACAGTTGTACATGAAAAAAGCCACCACTACCTCTACCTTCCTCACTCCAGCTGTTTCCAGGAACACACTTTGGATTTTTTGTGACCTTGTTTAGTTGGCAGTCTCCCATCTTGACAGGAATATCTTTTATCCTGTCTATGAATCTCTTCATGTCCAAAACTCTTGCCTCTTTCCATCTCTTAAAAACAGTTGCTTTTAGAGTAAAACCAAGTCCTGTGCCAATTGAACACAGGTTCAATCCCAGCAGCCACATGGCAGCAAAAAGCCATCTAGAACTTCAGCTCTGACTTCTGGAAGCATTGGAACACATAGGTAACCTATATACATAGAAGTAATACACTCATGCACATAAAAAAGAAATGATAAATAAAATATTTTTAAATGATAAACAGAAATAGAGGTAAGTGGTAAGATGCGAGCCAAACTCAAAGTGCCAAAAGCCTTAAAATTCAGAAGACAATATAATTAATTCTATATAATAGGCTCAGAAGAGATGAACAAGGAGAATATGTTGCTGATGGAATGCTTTGGGAGAACAGAGAAGATGAAGGTCACTTTCTACTGTAAGAAATCTGTGATGGGAATCAGAATAAAAGCCAAGGACAAATTCGATGTGCTCTTAACTGAAGATACATCTCTCCAGCCTCATGTTTACCATTTTTAAAAACTGCTCATTTCTTTATTTGGGGGAACTTTAATTTACAGATGTCTTCTTGAGTAGCTTTGTGTATCTTCATTCCTTTGTGCCCATCTCCTCAATAATTTTTCATTAAAATAGATTTTAAGCACTCATCTTCAGAGATTGCCATTTTTCAGAATTTCTTAATGTAGAGGAAAAAGGAGAAGTTGAGAGAATAAGTTCCCAGATCATCACTTGTAGAAGAATGAAATTAAACCCCTACCTCTCGCTCTGTACAAAAGTCAACTCCAGATGGATTAAAGACCTCAACGTGAAACCCCAAACTCTGAAGGTGATAGAAGAAAAAGTTGGCAGCAGACTACAAGACATAGGCGTAGGAAAAGACTTCCTAAATCAGACAGCAGCTGCACAAGAATTAAGGTCGACAATTGACAAATGGGACCTCATCAAACTCAAAAGCTTCTGTACATCAAAAGAAACAATCAAGGAAGTGAAGAGAAATCCCACAGAGTGGGAGGAAACCTTCACTGCAGATACATCTGACAAAGCATTGATTTCCAGAATATATAAACTACTCAAAAAACAAAGAAAAAAGAAAACAAATGACCCACTCAATAGATGGAGCAAAGAACTGAACAGAGACTTCACAAGCGAGGAATTAGAGATGTCTGAGAAACACCTCAAGAACTGCTCAACATCACTAATCATTAAGGAAATGCAAATCAAAACCACTTTAAGATATCATCTTACTCCAATAAGACTGGCTAGGATCAAGAAAACAAATGATACCAAGTGCTGGAGAGGTTGTGGGGAAAGGGGAACACTCATCCACTGCTGGTGGGAATGTAAACTCGTACAGCCACTATGGAAAGCAGTGTGGAGAACCCTTGGAAGACTTGGAATGAACTTGCCACCCGACCCAGCCATACCACTCCTGGGCATGTACCCTCAAGACTTACGCCACCACAGAGATACATGCACGGCCATGTTTATTTCAGCTCTCTTCACAATAGCAAAGAGCTGGAACCAACCTAAATGCCCCTCAACTGACGAGGGGGTAGAGAAAAGGTGGTACAGTCTACACAATGGGCGTTCTATGCAGCAGTAAAGAAAGACGACAATCACGAGCTTTGCAGGAAAATGGCTGGAGCTAGAGGACATCATGCTGAGTGAAGTACACAGTCCAGAAAAACAAACGACGAATGGTAATCCCTCATCTGTGGATCTAGTGCCAATTACCCAGTTTGTAAGTATTTATTGTTAGGGCCCCAAGCTTTTGTACAAAGCAGTTGGGCATAATGCATTTTGGAAACAACAACAACAACAGAAAAGACTGCATCAAAGAACTGACTGAAACAGTGAACTTCTGCTCAAAACAGTCAACTTCCCCATGGAAAATATTGAGAAAGACTAAGAGATGAAAAGCATGTTTGGCAGAATGCATGAGCTCTGGCGGGGTGGGGGAATGGGTGGGAACACGGGTCTAGATTTGTTAAAAATAAATAAATAAATAAATTTATGTGAAAAAAAACTGTTAATATACTGTAACCATACACACATATGTGCACACCCACTGATATACATACTTTTTCTTTGGCAAAATGACTCTGCTCTTAAGACATATTTTAAAAATTGAATATGTGACCCATATTAGCACAGGAATTTTCAATTTCCAATTTTCTTTTAATCAAATTCTGAGCACATTTATGATTCCATTTTCAAGCTGATGAGCTGCAAGTTATGGGCATTGTCTAGGCTCAAGTTCTTCCAAATAAAATCACAGATAATAGAGCTGCAAAAATGCTTTTTGAACTTTCTGTACAGAATCTTCTTTTCACAGATGATGAAAATGGGCCCTAAGAGAGACTGATTTGTTCACATTCACAAGGTTACTTAGTACAAAAGTTAAAAGTTCAAAAATCAGAAATAGGTTTCAAGAATAAAGTATTCTCCCCTCCATCTTGCCATAATGGCCAGTATTTTCTTTTACTTTATGTTTGTCTTATGTATTCTACAATCCCCTGAAAGTGAAACTTGCTTCCTTCAAGGATTTACTAAATATTCTGGACTTAACAGGCAAAGGTTCTCAGTAACTGTTTTCTGAGACAGTTTCTACCTGTGTTCCTGGTAGTCACCGTGTCCATCTCAGTGTGCATTATGGTACCATGGTACAAGAAGATGAAAAAGAGAAGCTAAAGATCAGAGCCTGTAGGGTGGTTAAGATGTAGGGAATGTGTAGGAGGAAATCACTGGCTGTCTGCTCCAGGAGAATCTAATCATTCAGGGTGGAAAGCAGGGTCTGCCAGAATCATCCTAGGAAAAAATACATGCAGTTAATATCCTTTTCTGCAATTATAGAGTAAGACCTTCAGCAAGCTGCTTAATATTTCTGAGCTTCAGTTCCTCATCAAACATTAAAGGGCAACAATAACAGTATTGTTGCATAGATTAAATATGATAAATTATGGAAGAGACCTTGCTGCAGACTAGTCTTTTAATAAACTGTAGGTGTTGATAATTGACTAACATAACCTGACTAATAATATAAAATTAACAGGGAAAACGTTGCATTATTAATATGATGTCTAATGTTAGACACACTGGCTGAATAATGCCTGGCTCAATTATGTCCATTGTATATTTACATTGAAACTGTGAAGCCACCTAATTTCATCCTAGTTTTTCTGTTTCTGCTGATCATAATGTGACATGCGCAACACACAGCATATAACACATCTTCGTTTCTCAATCTTTGAGTTGATATAAATGTACTGTCTCCCACATAATACATATTACTACAGTTTGGCACAGGTCTTCTGCTGATATGTGACTTTGCTTTCTTTTATTTATTTAGTTTAAACAGAAGGAACAAAGGAGAAGAGACTACCCAGGCCATCATTTTTTCTGAGCCAATATCAAATGCTACATTGAGATTAATGTAATTTGTATGCATATTCCTGGAAGGAAGGGGGAACTGCTGACCTCCTGTTCCACCACTTGGAATCTCTCTGGACTCTGAAACAGAGAGTTTAAAATATTAATGCCTTGAATTATAAATTAGAGTACATAGTAAATGAGGTGTGAGCGCAACAATTTTAATTAGTTTTAGCCACATTTTAATGATTGTTTGGCCATTAGTTCCAGTAAACATAAAAATTCAGGGGAGAAAAGATGTATGAGGTTCTTATTACTTAGCTTTGTTTTAACTGAAGCCTTTGCAAAGATGTATATCATTTTAATTTTGGTTCCAAAGGCTTTTATGTAAATTAATTGCATTGGAGAATTGGCAAGAACATTTTATTCAATTTGGAACAGCAGTGATTATAAGCTTTACATTAATATAACAACAATTTAACAATGGCTGATAGATGGGCCACAGCCATGCAATTATCAAAAGTGAGCAAGTCTCTTGATCTCTAATTAGGTCTATAAGCAAGTAGAGTTTTGCCGGCACTAATTGCCATATTAAACCTGGCAGTTAAGTAGTGAGTGAGCTCACCTTAAGGTAGTCAGTAGTACAGGGTGCTGTTTATCCAAAGTCTTTCCATTTCCTGATTCAATCAGATATGTAATTTAATTATATATGTTGTGGAAATTGACCTTTGAGGGAATTGGAAAGTGGTTTCCTCCTTCGGTCTGCTTGACTGCAGGCATCAGTGATGCAAGTGTAAAACTCAGCATGGGATGTTACCCATCGTCTTTCTGCTTCTCCAGACTCCTGTCCTCTAACAGCTCCACTCGCAGCTAAGCCCTTCAGTGCTTAGTGCCAGACAGGTGCGTAGATGGAAGATACACAATTCCTTGATTTGTGGCTCCATTTTTGAAGGGATTAAAAAGCACTCAAAGGGGATTTGGAAGGCATTTGAGCACCAGGTTAGATACCATGGGGCCAATTTTAAAGAATTTAAGAGTCATTTTATTCCTTTCAGTCTTCTAATAATAGCTTGGGCCATTATGCCAGAAAGAGTATTCTTTTTTTCTCCAACTATTCGAAGGGGTGCATCAATAACATTTGAAGGGAAAAGGATTTTCATATAGGTGTCAGGATGATCTGAACCTAGATCTAGAAAAGGTAATTTTGTGTTGAAGAGGCTGTAGATATCAAGTCTTAAAGATCATAAAAGAAAGTT
This sequence comes from Rhizomys pruinosus, assembly GCA_009823505.1. NCBI lineage: Eukaryota > Metazoa > Chordata > Mammalia > Rodentia > Spalacidae > Rhizomys > Rhizomys pruinosus. Next base: position 198,456 of record VZQC01003602.1, read on the forward strand.
TAATTTTAAGTGACGAGCCTGTGACATAATACACAGGATGACTAACTCCAATGATCCGATCCTTGCAAGTATTAAATCATCAGGATGTACAATATGACCAATCACAATATTTAATATGTTAACAAAACAGGCCATGAACATGGATATCTAACAGAAAATTGACTGATTTAGGTTTTGGAATAACTGGAAAAAATTAAATATCCCACCAATTTACAAAGTAAAACTGAGGGATTGTGGAAGTTTACATCAAGGAGTCTAATATGACCCAATCAAGGAATAATTTCATCATCTCGTCTAGATCCATTTTACCCCTGGCAGTGGCACGGCAAGAAAAATTATGCAAAGGCATTTGAAACAAAAATTTGAAATCCAGAAGTTGTTATTGTATATTGAATATTCATACAGCTATCTAAAGATGTTTCAGAACATGTGATATGGTTATAAAAATACATACTCAATTCTTTTTAAATTTTTTTATTAATTTTATTTTTGTATGTGTATGAATGTACTGTCTGCATGTAGGTTTGTGCACTCGTGTCGCACAATGCTGGGGAGGTCAAAAGGGGGCATCAGATTCCCCTGGAACTGGAGTTAAAGATGGTTCAAAGCCGCTATGTGGGGGGGGGGGATCAAACCCGGATCTTCTGTAAGAGCAGTCGGCGCTCTTAACCACTAGGCCATCTCTCCAGCCCCGTATTCAATTCTTTTCTTATGCATTTAGCCTTTGTAAGAAGTGAAATCTGTACTATTGTGAACAGAGCTGCAATAAACATAGCTGTGCATGTACCTTGCAGTAAGTTGTTTGTGGGTATATACCAGGAGTGTAGGACTGGGTCAAATGGGAAGGCTCATTTTGAGTCTTCTAAGGTTCTCCACACTGCTTTCCACAGTGGCGGTACAAGTTTACATTCCCACCAGCAATGGGATGAGTGCCCCTTTCCCCACAACCTCTCCAGCACTTGGTATCATTCGTGTTCCTTGATCCTAGCCAGTGGTGGGGCTGTAGGGTGTGGGCACAACAGCCTGCAGATACTTTTGCATGAAGGATGCTTGTACTCATGGATTATCACTTATAGCTAAAATGAAAAAAAAAACTGAGAGAAGATGCAGGACAGTTATGGCAAATGCATGATCAGGATGGGGTGGGGGTGGGGGGGGAGGGAAAGGGAAATAAGCCTGAACTGAATTGGAAAAAATGTATGAAATACACAAAGCATCAATAAAAAACTAATTAAAAAAAAAGTTGCAACTGAAGGTGGATGCCATGCAATTAGTTGAAGTGATTGGCACACATGTAATTGTCTTGCAAAAAAAAGAAGTGAAATCTGATGAGGTCAGAAGAGGGTGGAACTGAAGTTAAACACGGTTCTCAGCTGCCATGTGGGAGCTGGGGATCGAAACTGGGCCCTCTGCAAGAGCAGTTGGCTCTCTTACCACTAAGCCATCTCTCCAGACCCTGATGGTTCATTTTCAAAGGTATCCTGAGCCAGGTTACGTCCAGCTACAAATGATCAGAAAACAACAGATCCCTGCTAATGCTAGCTAGTTCAGCTATTTCTTCTGCCCAACCCAAACTACAAGTTTAGAGTAAAAAATGAACTGCGTTGCTGCAAGGTCAAACACCTGATGAGCTTTAAAATACACAGGGAGTAAAATGAACCTATACCTGGTTTTCGTTGTGCAGTGCAAATATCAGTGGCAGAGGGAATGGTAAGCCATAGCTGATGTGCAAGATTGTCCCCTCCTGATTACTGTAAGAGGCAAAGAAGAATCATCCATTCATTAAGGTTAAAAGATTATTCTCTACACTGAATCAGCCCACTTGTCATTCTAAGCTAATAATCAGCCTTGAAAGACATAAAACTTTCTCCCTCCAGTGCTCTTAGTATGGAATGAAGATTTTCCATTCTCAGGGACTTCACTTTCACAAATAATTACTGTTTGTTCTGGCAACGAGCAGGTCTGTTGCTATAGCACACGACAACAGTAACTTCAGCTGAGGATCTGAACCAAGGCTTCTACATCAGCCCTCCTGTATACTGTGCCATATAAGAGTGACAAGCACACCTCTAAGAGTTTCTTGAGGCCTGGGTATTAGTAACCATTTAGGAAACACTTGTTGAGCCTGACCTCCTCTGTATTATCTAACACAGAGAAGAGAAATCTTCCTTTAGCCATAGGACAAAGGATGGAATTCCCAAAATATGGATAGGAATTCCCATTGTGTTCATTTTGAAAATGAGATGCTCAGAGAGAAGGGCATTGCTGGTTAGAGGAGCCCGAGGAAATCTAGGAGCATAGGCCGTGTGGGACCAGCCCCTTAGTGCTTCCCAAACCAAGCAAACAGCAGAAGGCCTAGTGTACATTTTTGTTCTTCCTTACAGTTTAACTAGATTATCCCAGTTCTTCTGTGAAATTATTAATACACACACCTTTAGATGAGTGCATCATGGGAGTTAAAATTATAGAGACAGCAAAGAAAGCAGTAGCTTCCCCTTCATCAGATGGGGGTTTGGCATTGTGAAAAGAACCCTTCATGCTATTGAGGCTGTTTCCCAAACCCTTCAAATGCTGCAGGCAACAATGGTCAGATGGCCAAGCAGGGAGGAGTGGGGCCAGGGAACTTCTGGGAGAATCGTGCTGGCAGGCCCACTTGATTGAAGTTAGATTTTCAGTGGCTGGAAGAAAGGAGGCATGATTATATCACACTTTTATAAACTTTGTATTTGAAAATAAGTAATGTATGCTCATGAGCACCTGTGTGCAGTCATGCAAATTTCAGAAAGGACACTTGATTGGAGACAAGTGATATGCAAAATGTTATAATTTTGTGACATGTTCAAATTTGCTAACTTTCCATAGTGCTGCTGTTACTTTGTTATGGAAACACTGAGACAAGGAAATATCATCTAATAGTTGTAGCTCTGCTGTAATTCAAGCAATTTACTTTTGATAGCACCTAAGAAAACACTCCCATGCATATTATTTTTCCATGCAGTGGATCCAACCCAGGAGCTTGTGGATGCTAGGAATCATTGTACTGGAGAGTGGTTTTTTGGATGTTTGTTTATTTTTAATTTTGAGAAAGTGTCTCACTTAGTTGATATGCTGCCCTCCAGCTCATTATTTAACTCAGACCAACCTCAAATTTCTCTTGGTCCTCCTGCCTAATCTTCCTGAGTAGCACTGATATAGGTGTATGCTATCACACCCAGCTCTCCCTAAACTTTAATAAAAAGAAAAAGAAAAATGGGATGTTTTGTAGTTTGCTACTTTCTGGCAGAATCAGGCAAGCCTTGAAGCAAAGTAGACTCTTAAGAATACTGTGATTGGAATCTTGTAAAATACTGCCAGTATCTTCTACCACAGAGCTATTCCTGAAGTCAGATGAACAAGGCATATGGGGGTGACTAAAGGGACCCTAAATCAAGTGTTCTTCCATGTCCTGGTAAGGGAATTGTATGAGTCACTAAAAAGTATGCTTAGTCACTATGGTAATGAGAGCCAGGTTCTTGAACATCAGGGATCATTTCTAATAATTGAGAGCTATAGAATAAATGATGTTCAGGTCAATCACTTGTTAAATAACACAATGTGTTGGATATTTTTTCTATTAAAGTTTCCTGTTTTACTAAGAACATAACATCAACGCCTCATAGGTAAGTAGGAGTGGTATCTGCAAATTCATTATTTACCATTATATAACCAAGAAAAAAAAAACACTCATGCAAACGGAATGCAATTACTAAGGTACCTGGTGACTTCAGAGAAGGGAAGAATGGAGAAAATAATTAGTTGAGAGCAGAGGGTAGTTAGGAAGGTTCAGAAAAGAAGGGAATTATTCTCCTTTGGAGATGTAGCTGATGGTAGGTTGCTCATCACCTAGTGAATGGCCACACTCCCTTTTGCATGTGGGCAGCAATAACTGGAGTCAGGGAGTTCTTAGTAACAATTAAAAATGACATGAATTAAGTGAACTAACACACTCCCAGAAAAACAAATGTTGTCCTTCATTTGTGGATCCAAATACCAACCTAAATAACTTCACTTTTCCCCTTTGTTTTTTAGTAAATATAACACCTGATGTTACTCTTCGACTTTCTACATAGTGAAGAAATATAAAGTAATTTTTTTCATTGCCTGAATGCAACTCCACTGTCAAAATATGAATCCCTGAACATGTTTTGGAATTGACCTATAGTTTATTTTCAGACGTCATAATTTTGGTATATGTGCACAATGCATGTATGCATATTTTGGAGTGATACAATTTGGAATGAACAACAACCAAAAAAGAAGACTGGGTCAAGGAACTGACTGAAATAGTAAACCTCTGCACCAAAAACCTCAAAAAAGAGTGAGAAAATGATGAAAGACATGTATGCCAGAAAGCATGAGCTCTGGTGGGATGGGGGGCAGGGAGGGTGTGGGTCTAAATTTGATGAAGAAATCTTGTATGAGGGGGATCTCCCAAGGCCACCTGTGGCACAAGAAGGAGTGTCCAAGTGGATTCTTTGGAGAACCTTCAGAACAGAAAGGGAAGAGTGAGTTGAACTTCCAATAGAAAACCCAGACCTTAAAGAAGTCAACATTCCATAAGCAAGGAGTAAAGGAGAAAAACAAATTAATCAAACAAACAATGAAGATATTTGAAGGAGGCAAGCAAAGCAATCCTTCAACACAGTGAAGAGGCATTTGGGATTTACATTGGAATACAGGCAAGGAGAAGCCCATATGCCAGGGACACAAAGAAGAGACAACATGGGAAAGGTGCAGGATAATCCCACACCAAGTTCTACCAACCCTGTGGAAGAATCCTACAGTGGGATGCCCCTGGGGATGGCCCAGGAAACAAATATTAGAAGCACAATTGTGAACATACTTAAAGAAGCACAAGATTATAAAGAGCAAATCAAAAAATTAAGAAAAGAGAACTCAAGAAGGACCTAGAGAGAGAGAGAATGACAAACTCCAGAAGGAAGGGAAACACTGAAAAGATCCTCTCCTAGTTTGTCTTCCATTGTTGTGACAAAACACTCTGACCAACACCAACTTGGGAAGGAAAGGGTTTATTCAGCTTACATCTCCTGGTTCACAGTTCATCACTCAGGTAGCACAAGGCAGGAACTCAGGGCAGGAACCTGGAGGCAGGAGCTGAAGCACAGACCGTGGAGGAATGCTGTCCACTGGCTTGCTCCCTGGCTCATGCCCAGCCCGCCTTCTTATACAGTACACAACCACCTGCCCAGGGTGGCAACACTCTTGTGGGCTGGGCCCTCCCACCACTGCTTGACCATCAAAAAGAATACTCCACAGGGTGTGGCCACAGGCCAATCCAATGGAGCCAATCCCCCATGAGGCTCCTCAACCCAGGTGTGTCAAGTGAACACTAAGCTATCCAGCACAGATCCCATGTTGAAAAGATAAGGAAACCAATCAGGAAAGCAAACACCTACAGGAAGAGATTGAGAAGCTCCGCAGGAAGTGGACATACTAAAGAAATCAGAAAGGAAATGAAAAAGGAAACACAACACTCATCCAATCAAGAGGTAAGGAATGGAAAAAGCTCAGAAGCAGAATGGAGAAAAGCAACAAAGAATATTGGACATGGAGGATAACACACAACAACTAAAAACCTCGGTAAAGATTATGAAAAAAAATTAAATACACGAAAGTGGAAAACCAGGAAATGTGGGACACTATGAAAAGATCAAATCTCTGCATCTTAGGTATAGAGGAATAAGAAGAATCCCAAGAATGGTATTGTCAGATTCCACGAATCAAGATGAAAATTTCCCCAAACTAAAAAAAAAAGACAAACCAATACAAATGAAAGAAGCACATAGAACTCCAGAGAAGATCAGAAAAGAATCTCTCCATGCCACATCATAGTCAAAATGCTAGACACCCAAAACAAAGGCAAAATCCTTAAAGCCACAAGAGGAAAACAACAAGTGACCTATAAAGGGAAACCTATCAGAATTACAACTGAATTCCAGTGCAAACTATGAAAGCAAGAAGAACCCGGAGGAAAGCATTCCCAGTGTTAAAGGACATAGTGCCAACCCAGGTACTATACCCAGCAAAAAAAGTCAATTATAGTTGAAGGAGAGAGAAAAAACTTCCATGACATAAACAAGATAAAGTACATGTCGGAAACCAACCCTTCAGAGAATACTTGAAGCAATTCAAAGGACTGAAGAAAGGAGCAAACATCAACAGGCACCTAGAAAGAGAAAAAAATAAAAAGCATAAACTGCAGAAGTAAAAACTAACCAAAACTGCAAATGGATAATAAGGCAAAAGGAAGCAACACACATCGTCATCAATAACTTAAATATTAATAGATCTAAACTCCCCAGTCAAAAGACCTGGACTGGGAGATTGGATTAGGACACAGAACCCACGATATGCTGTCTACAAGAAAACCAATCTCACCTCAAGGACAGGCATGACCTTAAAAGTGGAAGGATGGAAAAAAAAAATATTCAAGCAAAGGTACAAAAGATGCCGGTGTTGCCTTTTTAATATCAGGACAAAATAGATTCAAGTAAAAGAAATCAGAAGAGACAAAGAAGGCCATTACATTTTATCAAGAACAATTCACAAGAAGATTTCACAAATATGAATATATGCAACACACTCTGGTGCACCAAACTCATAAAGACAATTTCCAGGACCACAAGCCAGACTAACCCCATGCACTAATAGTAGGGGATCAATACCCCACTGAGCTTTGGAGAGGTCAACAGGACAAAGATAAAAACGAGAGATACTGAACTGAATGATTTGATACCACCAAATGGACCTCCCACAGGCATTACCAAATATTCCACCTAATACCAGGAATACAATTTCTACCAGCAACTCAGGAACATTCTCCAAAATCCGACCACATTGGGGACAAGAAAACCTCAAACAATAAAAAAGATTTGAAATAATTTCATGCATTCTTCAGACCCAGTGCAATAAAGCTCAATCTCAACACCAGGATAAGCCCTACTATAAGAAAAACCTGAGAGTAAACAACACCATCTGAAAAAAATGAATGGGAAAGGAAGAGATAAAGAAAGAAATAAAGCATCCTGGAACTGAATGACAATGTAATACAACACAACAAACCTATGGGATACTTAAAAGCAGTCCTAAGAGGGAAATTTATAGTTCTGGTGCCTACATAGAAAAACAGAAACGAACACAAGTGACATCTAAATCACCGACCTAAAAAGCACTTGAGAGGCAACAACAAGATGAACTAAACGCAAAAGACAGGAATAAATAACAAAAATCAGAGCAGAAATCAATGAAATAGAAAAAAAGAAAAACATACAAAAAATCAATGAATCAAAAGTTGGTTCTTTGAAAGAATAAACAAGATAGACAGACTTAGCCAGTTAACCAATCGAAAGAAGGAACAACTTCAATCAATGGAATCATGGAGAAAGGGAATATCACAACAGACAAGGAAAAATCCAGAAAATCATACGGGAATACTTCAAAACCTATACTCTACCAAGTTGAAAACCAAGAAGAATGCCATGAATATCTGAAAATCCTGGAAATCACCAAAGCTCAACAAAGAAGAGATCAACAGCTTAAACAGACCATAATATTGAAGAAATTGAAGATAATTAAGAAACTCCCAAAAAAAAAAAACCCAGAAAAAAAAAAAAATCAAAATAAATAAAAAAGACCTACAACCATTTATTACTGAAATTTTTAGAAGGATACAAACAGATGGAAATTTTCCCAATTCCTTGTTATAAGCTCGCTCATCTATTACCCAAAAACCAGCGCAAGATACAAATAAAACAGGTAACTATTACCCATCTTCCTAATGAAACACAGATGCCAAAATTCGAATGGATACTGGCCACAGATTGAGATACAGGACACACATCAAGAAGATATCCATCATGACAAAATTGGATTCATACCAGAGATGCAGGGATGGTTCCAACATATGAAAATCAATAAATATCATCAAGCTATTAAATGACTGAAAGACAAAAACCACAGCAGCATCTCAATTGATGTTGAAAAAAGCCTTTGAAAAATCCAGCATCCTTTCATGCTTAAAAGTCCTAGAGCGAATTGATTTGAGGGATCATTCCTCGCAATGTAATCAAAGCCATATACAAGAAAACCCACAGCCAAATCATCCTAATGGGAAACCACAGAAACATTCCATTTAAAGGTAGGAAATCAGAAAGGCTGCCCCCTGTCACTCTCCTTTTCAATTAGAATGCTTGAAACTTTGCTAGGGTAATAAGGCAAGAAAGGAAATTAAAGGTACTAATGTGGAAAGAGGAGTCAAAGCTATCTCCCTATTTCCTATGATATGATAGTTTACTTATGGGATGCTTAAAACTCCACCAGACAACTCCCAGAATGTTAAAGCTCTCAGCAAAGTGGCAGGTACAAAATTAACTCAAAAATATTCAGTACCTTTCTTACACCACCAACAAGCAACTGAGAAGGAACTTCAAGGAGACCTTCCCACTCACCATAGCCTCAAAACACATAAAATCCTAGTAACAAACCTAACCAAAGACACCAAAATCTTACAACAAAAAAACAGCTTTAAACCCTTAAAGAGAAATGAAGAAGACATCATAAGAGGAAAAACCTCCATGTCATGGATTGGGAAAATTAAATTGGTTAAATTGTCCATTTTACAAACTTGTATAGATTAACACAATCCCATTAAAATTCCACAGGAATTTTTCACAGGCTTGGAAAAAAAAAAGTCCTTAATTTTATTTGGAAAAACAGAAGACCCCTAATAGCCCAAAGCAACCCCTGAGTGAAAAGAGCAATGCCGGGAGTCTCTATACCAGACTTCCAACATACTACAGGGTTTATATAAAAAACCTTGGTACTGGCACAGAACAGACCTGCTACCAATGGAACAAAACTAAGATCCAAACCTGGCACATACAATTTCAGCCACCTCATATTTGACAAGGGGGCCAAGAAACACAATGGAGAAAAGCAGCATCTTTAGGCAAGTGGTTTTGGCAAAAATGGATCACCACTTGGTAGAAGAATGAATTAAACCCCGACCCTTTGCCTGTACAAAAGTCAACTCCAGATGGATTGAAAAGACCTCAATGTGAAAGCCTCAAACTGCCAAAGTGGCAGCAGACTACAAACAATAGGCAAGGAAAAGACTTTACTAAAACAGACAGCAGCTGCACAGAATTAAGGTCAACAATGACAAATGAGCCCATTAAACCACAAGCTTCTGTACACAAAAGAACAATCAAGGTAGTGAAGAGCAAATCCCACAGGTGGGAGGAAACCTTCACAACAGAAACTCAGACAAAGCTTGATTTCTGGAATATTAAACTACTCAAAAAAATAACAAAAAAACATAAAAAAACAAATGGCCACTCAATAGAGGGAGCAAGAGACTGAAACAGAGGACCATCACAAAGGAAGGAATTAGAGATGGTGAGAAAATCTTAAGAAAGTGTTCACCATGGGGCTGGAGAGATGGCCTAGTGGTTAAAGAGCGCCGGACCGTCTCTTACAGGGGACCCGGGTTCGATACCCAGCACCACATGGCGGACGGAACCGTTGAAAAAAACTCCCAGTGTCCAGGAGAACTCCAGTTCCAGGGGAGTCCGGACCCTTTCTGACCTCCGGGGCATTGTGCGACTGACAGGGTGCACACACCTGCATGCAAGACAGTACATCATAACACATTACCGAAATAAATAAAAAATTAAAAAAAATAAAAAAAAAGAAGGTTCACATCATTACTCATCAGGAAATGCAATTTAGACCACTTTAAGATATCCATCTTATCCAATAAACTGTGCTAGGATCAAGAAAAACAATGTACCAAGTGCTGGCGAGTTGTGAGTGAAGGGATCACTCATCCACGCTGGTGGGAATGTAAACTGGTACAGCCACTATAGAAAGCAGTGTGGAGAACCCTTGGAAGACGTGGAATGAATTTGCCACCTGACCCAGCCATTCCACTCCTGTGTATGTACCCATAAGACTCATCTTACCTCAGAGATACAAGCCAGCCATCTTTATTTCAGCTCTCTTCACAATAGTAAGGAGCTGGAACTAACACAAGTGCCCCTCAACTTACTGGTAAATGGATGGAACTAGAAGATATTATGTTAAGTGTAGTAACAGAGTGCCAGAAAAACAAACAAAAATCCTATTTTCTGTTTGCATTCTTGGTCTAGGTTTGTATTTCCACAGTTATACTTTTATTAGTTTCTCTCTCTAACTCTGGGGGGATAGTTGATCCTTTCTTCTGTCCTTTGAATTTCTTAGAGTATTTTCTGAAGGGTTGGTTTCCTGGACATGTATTTTTTTGTTTATGTCATGGAGATTTTCTTTCTCCTTCAACTATGATTGACATTTTTTGTGGGGTATAGTAATCTGGTTTTAGATTTGTAGTAATTTAATACTGGGAATACTTTGATCCATGTTCTTCCGGCCTTCATAGTTTGCTATGAAAAGTCCACTATAATTCTGATGGGTTTCCCCTTATATGTAATTTGTTGTTTTTCACTCATTGCTTTCAGTATTTTGTCTTTGTTTTGGGTGCTTAGAATTTTAAATATGATATGGCATGGGGAGTTTCTTTTCTGTTCTTGTCTATTTGGTGTTCTATGTGCTTCTTTTATTTGTATGGGTTTGTCATTTTTCAGATTGGGGAAATTTTATTCTATTATTCTGTTGAAGATTTTATCAACACTGTTGTCTTGGGATTCTTCTCCTTCCTTTATCCCTATGTTGTGGAGGTTTTGTCTTTTCATAGTGTCCCACATTTCCTGATTATTCCACTGACATTTTTTTTTAATTTTTCAGATTATTTTCTTGTGCATTCTAGTTCTTCCACTTTATCTTCCAGTGTTGATATTCTATTTTCTGCTTCCTCCAATTTTTTCCTGAGGCTTTCTCCCATTCTTTTCTGTTGAGTTTGTGAATGTTTAATTTCCTTTTTCATTATCCTGCGATTTCCTTAGTATTTCTATCTCCTTTTGGAGCTTGTCATTCTTGCTTCTCTGGTCTGTTTCCTTTTCATTTTAACCTTGTATCTCTTCAGTGTTTCCATTTCCTTCTGTTATCTTCCTAGAGTTCTTTCCTGAGTTTGTCATTCTCTCCCTTTAGTTATTTGATTTGTTATTTATATTCCTTGATATTTTTATTTGTTCTTTATATTTCTTGATTTCTTTGAGTATGTCTAAGATTGTTCTTCTAATATCTGTGTCTTGGGTTGTTTCTAAGGAAATTTTATTGTGTTCCTGTGCAGCTGCTGTCTGATTTCGAAAGTCTTTTTACAGGACAGGTAGAGTTTGGTGTGGATTTATTCTGTGTTTTTCCCATTTTGTTTTACTGTTGTGTTTTTGGCATGTGGGTTTATTTTACTGTTTGTATTCTGACATGAAACTCAACTTTTCTTTCTTTTCTTTGAAGCTTTGCTTTGCTTGTCTTTCACATGCTTTCTTTGTCTTCTCCTTGTTTATGGAGGGCCAGCTGTTCTGAGTTTCAGGGTTTCACTTTTGGTTATATGTTTGAACGTTTATATAACTCTTCCCTTTCTGTTCTGAAGGTTTTATGGAGATTGGATAGGTAATAATCAGGTCAGTTCACCACTGAGTGCTATGCACACTCTATTTCCCTCTGGCCAGGTCCTCTTGGTTGGCTGTGAAACCTAGTGTGCTGGGACTGGAGTTTTGGAAGTTCCCTGTCTCTTCTACTTCCTTGTACCTTGGATTGATGAACTCTATTCCCCCTGGGACACTTGGACCTTAGCATAAGTGGGGGAGTGGGGGAGGCTAAGTCTCCCCTCCTTGTCCCTTCTACTACTGTGCTGGCTGGGAGACTCCACCTACACCAATCACTCAGAGGCAGGCAGGGTGTGGCATTGACTGGGTTGTCAAACCTGGGCCTCTGAGGGCTGGCTTCCCAAAGGGCCTCCGGCCACCACTCATCTCTCCTGAGCAACTGAAGAAGGAATATAAGGAGAACTTACCAATCACGATAACATCAAAAACAATAAAATACCTGGGAACAAATCTAACCAAAGACACCAAAGATCTCTACAGCAAAAATTTTAAACCATGAAAAAGGAGATTGAAGAAGACATCAGAATATGCAAAAACCTCCCATGCTCAGGGATTTGGAAATTTAATATGGTAAAAATGTCCATTTTACACAAATTAATATACATATTCAATGCAATCCCAATTAAAATCCTATGAGTTTCTTCATAGACTTGGAAAAAATCCTTAAATTCATATAGAAATACAAAAGACCCTAAATAGCTAAAGCAACCCTGAATGAAAAGTACAATATAGGGTGATTGCTTTACCAGACTTCAAGCTATATTACAAGGCTATAGTCATAAAAACAGCCTGTTATTGGCACAAAAAAACAGACCCATTGACCAATGGAACAAAACTGAAGATACAAACTTGAGCTCATACAAGCTCAGCCACCTCATCTTTGACAAAGGGGCAAAAAAATACTCAGTGGAGGAAGGACAGCATCTTTAGCAAATGGTAAAACTGGATCACCATTTGAAGAACAAAATTTAACAGGTATCTTACCCTGAACAAAAACTCCAAGCGGATCAAGATCTCATTGTGAAGAACCAAACCCTGAAGGTGACAGAAGAAAAAGTTGGCAGCAACCTACAAGACATAGGAGTACGATAAAACTGCCTAAATCAGACAGCTGCTGCACTGGAAGTGAGGTCAACAGTTGACCAGTGGGACCTCATTAAATTCAAAAGCTTCTTCCAGTGAAAGAAACAATCAGTAATGTAAAGAGAAACCTCACAGAGTGGGAGGAATACCCCACAGAGTGGGAGGATACATCTGACAGAGCATTGACTTCCAGAATATATAAACTATTCAAAAAACAGAGAAGTAAGAAAAAAAAAATTAATCACTCAAAAGATGGAATAAAGAACTGAACAGAGGCCTCACAAATGAGGAAATAAAGGTGGCTGATAAACATCTTAAAAAATGTTCCGCATTGCTAATAATTAAGGAAATGTAAATCAAAATCAAAACCATTTCAAGATATCATGTCACTCCAATAAGACTGGCTCAGGTCAACAAAACAAATGATACCAAATGCTGGAGAGGTTGTGGGGAAAGGATAACACTCATCCACTGATGGTGAGAATCTAAACTCCTTCAACCACTACGGAAAGCAGTATGAAGAACTCAGAAGAGACTTAAGATGAGCCTACCACCAGCCATACAACTCTTGATATATATCCATAAGACTAATCCTACTGCAGAGATACATTCACAGCCATGTTCATTGCAGCTCTCTTCACAACCCAAATGCTCCTCAATGAATGAGTGGATAGAGAAAATGTAGTACATCTACGCAATGGAATTCTATGCAGCAGTAAAGAAAGATGGCATCATGAACTTTGTAGGTAAGTGGATGGAACTAGAAGATATTATGCTAAGTGAAGTAACACAGTCCCAGAAAAGCAAATGGCCAATGCCATCCCTCATTTGTGGATGATAGCACCAAGCACTGAGTTGAAGGCAAACTGAACAACATCAACATTATATACTCCTTTCCCTGAAAGCAGCTGGGGCTCTGATTAGGATGTAAATCCCTTAACGGGCTCCAGAATTAACCCACCACTTATTTTTTAGACTTGTAATTGTGGTATATAGGGATAGAATACATAGGCATAAGTAGAATAATAAAATTTAAAAAGGAAAATTGTGATCCTGAAATATGATATGGAAATGGTATAGTTTTTTTCTAAAAGATACAATTTTAATAAAGTTTGTGTGTGTGTGTGCACCACACACACACATAGATAGATATATATAATATATATATATATATATATATGTATATATATATAGTGCAAATTGGAGGGAAGGGAACAACAGCAGAGGAACAGGGACAGGGAACTGACTGAAACATAAAGTTCCCCCAAGGACAATCAATAATCCTATGCTTTGAAAAAAACATTGAAAAGAATCAGAAAAAGATACAGGGCAGGGTTGGCAGGGTGCATGAACTCAGATGGGGTAGGGGGTATGGAACACAAGATTAGTCTAGATTGGGCTGAGAAACAACATATGAAATGCACATAACTTCAATAAAAATGTTAAAAAACAAACATATTAGTCTGAAGGTGGAAGGGGGAATAATAGAATCGGAAAGTGTGATGAGGTAGGAAGTGGGAGAGCAAGGTAGAAGAAAGAGTCTGAAGGGTCAATTAAAGAACATTGAAAATGACATAAGAAAACCTACCACTTACTGTAAATGGTCCCTTATGTATAAATAAGTAAATAAAAATATTTATCCACATAAATGTAAATGGATATAAATTGGTCTACCTTATAATGGAGGTGTTGGCTTCTTCTAGAACATACATAGGCTACCAAATAAAAACCCTGGCGCCAGGTATGGGTTGCCTCTTTTAATATGTTGGTAAAGGGGTCCAATATACAAAGCCTCAAACATGCTTTTGCCAGTTTCCTTGCTTTTGGCTATCCCCTAGAACATGATAGCAAGACCCTATTGCTGAAGATACCACATATCTGAGTGGACATGGAAAAATCAAGCTGAAGCTTGGAACTGGAAACTTCATCTCTACTGATTAACTGTCACATTACTGAAAGATTCAGTGCATGCCACTAGACGAGAAAAGTCATCAACAGTCATAACCAGGTGTGAATCCTATAAGTTACAATAAGTACTGGCCTGCAAAAGTGGCATGGATATTATCGGAATAACCAACTGCTTTCTGATTAGATATAAAGCCCCCCTCTATCAGATAGAACCTATGCCTGGTAACTTTAACTGGACCAAAATAAATGGCTGGCTGCTAATTAGTTAGGTCTTAGGCCCTAAGGGAGAACTTGGTATTATGCTTTAAAAATATTTTCATTTTATATGTATGAGTGCATTCCCTGCATGATTATAAGTGCACCTTGTATCATGCAATGCTGCTGAGGTCAGAAGTGGGTGTCAAATCCCCTGGAAGGAATGGATGTTATCTGCCATGTGGGTTCTAGGAATCAAAACCGAGTCCTCCAAAAGAAAAGCCAGTGCTTTTAGCCACTGAGACATCTCTCTAGACCCAAGAAACTAGTACTAGTATTCAGTTAATTATACATAGTAATAAGCTACCATATCTGATATCCACAGATCAATGCATATTTCAACACTAAGCAGAGATTCTTTTTTGCAGTTAGCATCAATCAATAGCTCCACAACTGGTCAATGAGCAGAGAATAAGAAACTTTGTTTTTCTCAGGTCTAAACGTGACATCTATACACATCCAATTCTCCCATTTTGGAAGAGGAAGTAGAAAAATCATAAGAGACAGTGAAGGTAGACATCTGGGGAAGAGCAACGTTTGCTGAATACTACAGCATAGTTGCACACTTGAACTCACAGTGGCTGGGACTGAGGACCTGCACAAAATCAAGCCAGCCAAATCCCTGCATGAATGAGGTGGCTCATGATGCCCAACACTTATCAGAGGAGCTGTTAAGAACTGATGGGTGCTGGTGGAGATAGAGTCCATTTGCTTCATGGATACTTGACCTGAGAAGTGACACGTGCTCAACCAGATGGTCCCAAGTTCATGTACATGGAGGAAACCTAAATGGGCTCAGTGGGGTTTTTGAAAAAAGAAAGATAAAGCATATGAAGTTGGGAGGGCAATGTTTTGGGGTGGATGGGAGGGAATTAGAAGGTGGATTTAATCAAAACACATGGTATGCATGTATGACCCTGCAGAAGATATCCATGAATTCCCTAAAGTATGTATCATAATTTTTTGTGCCAAGAAGCTGAAACAATGAAAATTAGAAGAACATGAACCAGGGTAACCAGAAGCTCCCATAGGAGAGAGATGGGCCATGGGCTGTAGAGACGGCCATATTTAGAAACTGGCCTTAAAGTGGCAGTTCTCACAACACCCAAGAGGCTAAAGTTACAGAGCTTTAGCTCTGAATTTTGATTTGAATTTTTGTTTAATTTGTCATTGCTTTAGGGAAGCTTTTTTTTTTTTTTTACAAGTGTTTGATCTATACAGGGCAGCAATATGTTGTAAAGTAAGAAATTCCTGGTGTTGAGAACCAGCCAGGAAGTCAAGCAGCCACTGAAAGTTGGGCTGCTTGACTTCACAGAGCATGCTCTAGCCCTGTCTTAGTACTTCAGAGTTCCAGAAAGGTCTTCATCCCAAAATTTGATTGCCAGTTTACTTGCCAAGAGACATGCATCATTGAGCTAAGGCTAAATGGTCACCTTTTTCATTTTAATGCCCTTGCCCTTAATTAATGGTTTAGTCTTTCAGACCTTCATTTGTTACACTTTACTGGATTTTGTAATTGGCTTTGCCTCACAGTTAGGTTTATTGGCCCATCTCAGTCCAGAAAAGCTCCCAATTAGTTCTGGTTCCCCATTCTTTTCCTCTTCCTTGGAACAACTGCCCTATTTCTAATGGCTTAAGTACAACTAATACAATCCAGTATGATCAGAGCTCAGCATTCTAATGCACTTAGTTAAAAGATTATTGAATTTGTTAAGTCTTTGGACCAATACAACTCTAACAGATGCATTTTGAGGATATGACAGTCCTGGTGAGTGAGTTAAAGGCTCATTATTTGGACTGCTAGTATTCTTGCATGAAACCTGTGTTCTTTGTCAAGTCTATTAGGAGTTTTACAAAACAAGAACTGTCATTTCGTTAGGCTACTCCACACATAGCAAGAGCTTGAGGGCAAATTCTGGTCACTTCTAGTCTGTGTCACAATTCTTTCTGAAAGCTGATTCCCCCAGTGAATGCCAGTAGCCTACAAGTTTTCCTGTACATAAGGATACAACAGATACAACCAAAGAAGAGGCAGTTGAGAAAATTAATATAATATTTGAAAAACAAAGTATAAAAAGTATAGAATGTTAGATTTTTAAAATTTTCTGGTTTTGATCTAACCTCAATCTTGGTTTTGGTTTTTTTGAATCAGGGTCTCCCCTTTCCTGGCCTGGAGTACATTATATAACCATAGTTGCCTTGAGCTCACAGAGATCCTCCTGCCTCTGCCTCCTGAGTGCTGGGATTAAAGGCATGGGCCATCATGCCCAGTCTAACCTCATTTTTTTAAAGCAAAATTTACAGAAATTAGAGGATCATGTGAAAAAGAGTCTACTTTTTAGTCAAAGGCTTAATAGGGACTAGAATTTATTTTTTTATTGATGCTTTGTGTATTTCATACATCATTTTCCAATTCAGTTCAGGCATATTTCCCTTTCCCCTTCCCCCCACCCCACCCCATCCCAGATCATGCATTCTGCCATAACTGTCCTGCATCTTTTTCTCAGTTTTTTCAAGCAAGACTCCTCCGTCAACACAGCCACACCTCACCTGCCTGGAAATACTGTGCAGCAAAGGCAGCCATATGCCTGCATATCCCAAATCTAATTGGCTATTGGCTCTCTCCTTGGAGGAATAACCCACGGCTGATGCCACAAGCTTACATCCTCTAATGGTTAGGAGATGTTATAAGCCACAGTAAGACCCTGTTATATTTAACAGAAAAAAAAATGTAATTCATGGATTAACATCCCATCCAAACATCTGTGACTATACCAAAGGGACTAGAATTTAGATATCCTAACTTGAGGTCCTGTGATTTCCTCTGATGGACATCCTATCTTAATTTCTTTTTTCCTCATTTAGTCAAGAAATATTAGCTGAAGCCTTCTATGTTGGTCCTATTCCAGTATGGGAGTTAGGTTGATGAATGCATTTATAGTCCTGCCTTCATGGAACTTAAGTTCTAGCTTACTAGACCAATAAATTACTGGGCGAGTCTGATATATGGCATGTTCAATATAGCACATCAAGACAACAGGAATGGGGACTGTGTGGCATCCCGTGGAGCAAGATGTTAAAAAATGCCCCTTTGGGGTCATGTTACAAGAGCAATAACTTGAAGGAACTGATGGTGAAATGCAAGTCACATAGAGAGAAAAATTGCAACAGCCCTGAGGCAAAAAAGTTGTGCATTATGTCCACGGAATAGAAACGAAGCCAGTATGTCCGAGGAATAGAAAGGAAGCCAGTATGTCCCCAGTATGCCCCCCAGAGGGCAGAGAGCTGAGAACAGCGGGAATGCATATTCATAGATCGTGATGATTTCTGCTCTGGTAGGAGTGGAATCCCAAGCCGTAGAAGAGAGAGGGTGGATTTAGTGCACTAGAAAGGTGATAAATGGTGGCACGCTCTGAAAACGATAACCTTTCTGAATGATGAAAGAAAAACCTAATTTAATTCTACAAATGACCACCTGAGGACAATATTATGTGCTAATTTTACTTGATTAGGTGCTGATAGTGTGCAAGGCACTGGAGGAAATATATTCAAGCAGAGACAAAGCTTATTTCATTATAAATTAATGAAAATAATAATAGAAGAAGTAAAGAAAAAACAAAAACAAAATAGGCGGTCCCAGTGCTAATGTCAAATGAGTGGGCAAAAGTGGGCTGTTGGAACGTAGCTTGCTGAAAGATGCAGACATGCGGAAGATAGCATCTAGCGTCTGAAATATCAGAAGAGGGGGAACACGATGGTGACCGGTAGAGCAGGTGTTGGGAAACCTATTACAATATGAAGAATAAGGAGTAAACAGTGCAAGATGAGTGACAAAAGTCCAGGCTGTTGGGTGAAAATGTAAGGAAAGGCGGTAAGTAAAGTTGAAATACAATGGCAAGCTTTAACTGCTTGAATTATGGACTTGAACATAAGTAACTAGGGAACATATAGCTACGAAAGGAATTGTGGACAGTGAAGCCTAATAATGAATATTAAAATACTAATTAGGATCCTTTTTATTTCTTGAATCACAGAAATTAGGTAGGACTCTGTTTTTCAAACTAAAACATTACTTTTTTATAATTTTTGAACTATCTCATAGGACTCATAACTGTGGACAAATAAAAAATAGAATTTGTCATGTGCTGAAAACTTCTAATCTCTGAACCTCATAATTCCTATCTGATAAAGTCCTAAAGGTACTTCTAAGGAAAAAGGTTTATGAAAACATGATTTGAAATCAATGCATGAAAACATTTCCAATCTACTTTCACTTATTAACCAACTCTAGGAAACAATACCTCTTCAAATGTTAAAAAATATTGCTTTGTTTTGTCCTTGTCTTAAAAGATTGTGAGCACACATACTCTCCAGTTCCACCTGCTTTAATGTTTGATATAGGTTTGGAAGATTATAATACAGAGATCAAATAATTGAAGGGATTCACTCAAATTATAACAGATTAGAGACTTCAGACATTGACCTATGAAAAAGTAGCTTTACAGCAGAATGTGGTGGCCCAAACCTTTAATTCTAGCACTTAAATGCAGATCTCTGTGAGTTCAAGGCCAGCCTGGTCTCTAATAGTTACTTCTCTGCCAGCTGGGGCTACAAGGAGACCTTGTATGAAAACAAGCAAACAAAAATAACTTTACAAATTCTTGAAAATACAAGGAATTTTAGCTAAGACTTATTATGATCAATTCTTTTTAAAAGAGGTGGAGAGGTGGCTCAGCAGTTCAGAACATTGGTCGCTCTTACAGAGGACCTGGGTTCAGGTTCCAGCACCCACATGATGGGTAAGAACTACCCATTACTCTATGAGCAGGGAATCTCACAATTTCTTCTGACCTCTGCAGTCGTTGAACATTTTGGGTGCATTTACATGCATGCAGGCAATATATTCATAGCACATAAAATTAAATAAATAAAATCATTTTTTTATTTTAATTTAATTTTTATTGATGCTTTGTGCATTTCATACATCATTTTCCAATTCAGATCAGGCATATTTCCTTTTCCCTTCCCCCCCCACCCCCACCCCATCCCAGATCATGTATTCTGCCGTAACTGTCTTGCATCTTTCTCTATTTTTTTTTTCATTTTTTAGCTATAAGTGATAATCCATGAGTATAAGCATCCTTCATGCAAAACCAATCTATAGACTGTTGTGCCCAAACCCCCACAGTCCCACCATTCAGTGGAGGTTGACAGGTTGTTTGTTCAATCAAGTTGATCAAATGAGTGTCCAGACTACATCGCTGTAGTTTCACCGTTCACCCCAATCGCAGCCTTTACATTCTACCACGCCCCCTCTTCCGCAGATTGTTCCCTAGGCTTAGAAAAGGGGCACAGGTGGATGAGAAGTAAAACTGTCCTCTCTCTCTGGAGCTGTTGACTTGGATTCTGGTCAATTCTGGCTGTTTCCTTTCATGGGCTGACAGTTTGTTCAGGAGTAACCTTTCGATCCTACTAATGAAGCACAAGCAATTAGATATATAGGTATTTAAGCAGCACTAATAGTTATGGTAGGTTACTTTGGCATAGACACATATGTTTGGATGATATGTTAAT
>VZQC01003602.1:220910-257901 GCA_009823505.1 Rhizomys pruinosus
TAAAATGCCATTCAGCAAAATATTGAGGTTCAAATTGAATCATACCCATACCACCTTATCACACTTTAAATTTGGAAGTGACCAAGTGTATATGAGAATTAAATGGAACAAAAGTCAATGTAGTCTTACTGAACAGATTCAGGTCTGACCACAGTTTGCTTTGGGAGCAGGAAGTGTCAGCAATGGATCCGTAGACGAGGCAGAGAAAGTAGGGAGGAGAGAACACTGCCACTTGTTGATCAATAAGACTGATTAGAAGCCTGGATGAAAGGTCCACTATAGGTCTGGAAGTGCTCTTGATTGAGTATGCTGAAAAACCTCCATGCTGTGAGAGCTCCTGAGCAACAGAGGAAATGGAACCCCCGAGAGGGCTTGCTGTCTGTGTGGCAGCATCTGGCAGAACATGACCATGGACACCTGTGTCTTTTGCTCCTGGGGCTGTTGTTCATGTTGATTAGCTATTTTAATTATAAAAAATTAGAATATATTACTAGGAAATGTCTTTCTTTCACTTACTCATTTCTTTTTCTATCATATAGTGGTTAACATCTGCAAAACTCAGAGAGGGAGAAACACTTGGAGAAATAGCGTCTGCTAACTTATTGAATCTGCATTTCCCTTCTGGGCTAAGATTACAATACTATCCTTTCAGATGACATAGCTTCGAGTGCCTTCACCACTGTGCCACCTCTAATACATACATGCTTTAGGTCATGTACTTCAGTACAATTATTTGGAAGCAGTTTTGTTAAAGTTGTATAAAATGAAACATGCTAGATTGGCCACCCTGATTCTGAGAGATAACTGTAAGTATTTATGACCCAGTAAACTGTTACCATAAATTTCCTTTCATGATATTTAATGGCTTATTAACTTCATTGTCTCCAGTTTAAGTTCATGAATTTTTGGAAATTTTTGGTAACTTCTCACCTGGAATACTGTACAAAGGTCTGGTCCCTGTTATTGTAGTCATCACTGGCTTTGTCCACCCAACCTCTCTGAATTTTAATGGGATAATTGCCCTGATGACCCACTTCATCTAACATTTCCTTTTTCGTGGTTAAACCTAATGTATTTTGACGTGTAATATTATATTTGAATCAAACTTTTAATATTGTAAATTACTTTAAATAATGTAAACACTTAAATGTATTTTGGTAGAGGGGTGGAAGCCTTTGGCCGTTTCTAGTAACCCTTCAGAAAATGAGTGCCTTCCTCAAGTCACTTTGTCTTCTTTTTGTCTTTTCTCCTTCAGTAGCAAGGCATGCTTCTCCTTAGAACAATTATGTTCTCTTTTTCATTTTACCTGTTTTGATATCTCTGCTACAGCCTTGATATTTGAATTTGCTGGGGCCTAGATGTTCAGTTTTTGCTAAAATGAATTTTCTCAGTCTTTACCTATAAGAAGGGCTTGTTTTATTTTCAGACTCACACTTTGTAATGCACTCTTTGTGGCAGCAAATAGTTTTCAATTAATTCTACATAATATTTTTGTTTGTTTGTGACAGGGGCTTGTCACAGTATACCACGGCCTGTCTTGAAATCTTGACCCTTTTGCCTCTATTACCTTGGTGCTGAGATTAATATTTTATTAAGGAAGCTAATAATATAAATTAGTGCAGAGATCTGTGTATGTCTGTATATATAAGAAGTAGCCTGAGTGTCATTATATCTAGAAAACAGGAAATGATATCGTTGGTTTATTTGAATTTTTTTGCGCAGATTTTGGTCTCTGATGAAAGTTAAGCTTCACTAGAGAGAAGATGATGAAAAAAAGGAAACAGACTGAATTATCCTCAAATTGGATTACACAAGCATAGTCACTGACTTCAGTATCCCACCTATGTGGTCTCTAAGGAGCTACAGAGATGCTATTCGCAGACCCTGTTTGTTTTCAGAAGCAGCTCTTCCAAATCTGTTATAACAGCTGCTCATGATATTCAACAGGGAAACCCAGGCAGATGCTGCATAACCTCCTTTATTCATTTTCTACAGGAGAGCAGTATGAATTCAAGGGCGTTTATATTCCCACCTAAAAGGAATACAGTCCTTAAGCTTCATGACACAGAGCTACTAGAGACAAAGCACAGCTTGGTTTTCTGAGATAAGAGACTCCTATTATAGAAAATAAGGAATAAAGATGAGGGAAGGAGATCACTGAGAAAGACAAGAATTCTAAGGAAGTTAAGTAGCAACAGGGAATTCTTGGCTCATAGGAATTCAGTAGTGTTCTCTGTTTAACATTGTAATCCACATTGAGGGAGTCTGTCCTGAGGTCTCCTGTGCAACACAGTCACCTAAAGTTCATGCAGAATGGAGCACTATAGAGTAAGAAAGATGGGATAAAGCACTAAAACATCTATGAATATGAACCTTCAATGATTTTCATTTCTTTCCATTAAACATCAAATTTAGAGCTTATTTTTAATGTACATTAATACATTTGTGTCGCTTAAAAAGGAACCAATATCCAAATGTTTAATTTTATTTTAGCACTCAGGAATTGATAATAAAAATATGGATTTCCAGATAGTAAATAATTTATGGAATCATTGAGAATTTGCTTCTAAGGGAAAATGAAGAAAACTCTGGAAAACAGCTCAACTTCACTTCAGCTGTTTTTCTCAAAGTTCAATAGAATTGAGATAAAACTGCCAGGTATGGAATTCACATGTATAATCACAGCTCTTGGCAGGCTAAGGTCAGAGGATTGTGAATTGAAGCTCGGCCTGTGTAACATCATGAAACCATGTCTCCAAGAACAAACAAAAACAGCACACAAGACAATGACAGCAGTAACCACAAAACCCACATGGAAAATAGTTTGGAAGTGGCCTGGGTCTGTTCTTTGACTAGGATTCTCTGGAAACAGGACTGTTACACAGAAAGAAAGATAATACCTAGGGAATCTCTTTAAATTGCAGATAAATGGTGTATTTCAACCATGTTTCTTTTGCCATATGAAGTGGTCTCCTAGTTTGACTTTCTCAAACGCATATCGACTTGAAAGTTTCAGAATATTTCAAGCCTCCATGAAGTCCTTTTACATCACTTTAAAGGCAGGTTTTTACACCTATTATTATATTCAGAACTAAATATTTCCTATTTTTACATGACATATTTTCCATAAGGAAACAAGAACACTATTTTTCCAATGGCTTCATGTTTATATTCAACTGGTAGTGAATATTCTTGACTATTTGCTATATTCATTGATTGCTATATATTAACCTCTACAGAAAGCCTCATTTTATAAACTTTATGATTATAAAACCATAATTCAATACCTAAATGGGAGCTTCTAGCATTGTAATTTATAATAGAAACCTTGATCTGGAATGATTTTCCCATTTCATATTTGTTTCCATGCATGCTCTAACATTGTACATAGAAACCCATTATCACAAAACAGTATATTTCCCTCACTTGAATAGTGTCTTGCTTATTGCTATATAATTGACTGAGTAGCCTTAATGATGCTCCCTCATTTTTATATTTCTGCCAATATTCTGAAATTTATTTGAGATTGGTGTGAGCCCTTCTCTTGAAAGAGGTAATTTGAGGTGTGGACAATTCAAATAGAATGCTAACAAAATTTATCCATGGATGTATATTGCTTTTAGTTTCATATATTTTCACTTTTCAAAATATTTTTATCAATTTAAGAATTTATGCAATGTATTTTTATTATTTTCAGACCCCTTTCCTCCTCCACCTTACCACATCCTGCCCTGATTGCATGTCTTTTAGGATTGTCTTTCATTTCCAGAATTTCATGCATTAGTATTTTTTTGCATTATTTCCAGCCCTTCCAGTCCCCTTCCAACTACTCCCATTTCTCCTTTAGTCCCTCTCCATTTCTTGTTTTCAAATTTGATTATTATTGTTACACACACACACACACACACACACACACACACACATCATATAATCCACTGCGTCAGTTTAGTGAGTGGCGCACACCACTGATCCAACATGAGAAGCAGAGTTAGGTAGGCCTCTGAGTTCTAGTGTAGGCAGGGCTACAAAGTAAGAGCCTGTATCAAAAACAAACAGTTAAACACAGACACAAAAAGTAGTTCTTACTAAAGAAATTAAATATGTGTACAGGCTCAACATACTGACACTGCATCTAATGGCATCCCCCCAACTAATGTCTAATTTCATGTACTCTAGTATATATATATATATATATATATATATATATCTATATATATATATATATGGAGTGGTGGGGGATGCTTGTGAGAGTGTATATGTATGTATTAAGGCTTATATTGTCAAACGTGTTTTGCCAAATTTCCTTCTGTGTGGGTCCATCCTCTGGGGCTTTGTAAACCTACCAAAGGTCTCACTCACTCTTAAATAAGACTGAATCTCTCCCTCCCAGCCACCATTGCTTGCCAAGAATTCCTCTGGTTAGTTTGGGGGGTTTTCTCACGTCCCGTTTTCCAGGCTGGGTTTTTGTCTGGCTTGAGCTTAGGTGAGACTTATACATGATGTCCACATTTCTATGAGTTTATATGAGCAATGACAAGCTGTTTTGAAAATTCTGTTTCCCTGTAGTCATCCACAACCTCTGGCTCTTACAATCTTTCTATTTTTACTTCTGCAATTATCCCTCTGCCTTTGGAAGCAGAAGTTTGATACAGTTGTACTGTTCAAAGATAAGCACTACAGTTTCCTAATCTCTATATCTTGTCCAGTTGTAAGTATCTGGGTTATTCACTCTCTGATACATAAAGAAGATTCTCTGGTGAGAGTTGAGAGATGCATGAATCTATCGGTAGAGCAATTTCATTAGAAGTCAGTTTTTACTATATCTATTTAGCAGAATAATAGTGTTAGGCTCTTCTCCATGACCTTTCTAACCACAAATTCCTAAACCTGACATCAGTGTCAGGTGTGGGCTAAATCTTACGAAATGGAACTTAAATCTAATTAGACAATGTTTGGTTACTCCCATAAACTTTACACCACTATTGCACCAGTAGGGATATCTTGCCATACCAGTTGTTGTAGCTCCAGGATTTGCCATTGAGTAGGGCTGATGATTCATGTTTTCTTTGGGCAGCATACAGAGCACCTTCTAACACCATGAATATTAGACAGTAGAGATTAGACTTTGAAGTCAGCACTAGCTTGATTTCTCCTTCTTTGTTCTATAGTTCATGTATAAAATTTCTTCAGCAACAGGGTTTTACCATAAAGTTGGCAATGGCAATGGCCAGGATGGTTTGAGGGTCATGGCACCCCTGGCCAACAGCTTCAAAGGAAGGAGTCCATTATTGACATTGGATTTTTATTTTGCAAGCCTATGGTGTCTTGTAGGTGCAAATGCTTGCCTGTTATAAGGTATCTTCTTTATTCTGTTTTTTTTTTTAATGTATATGTTCCTACTTTAAGCAGCATCAATAGTGATAGGTTTTGTAGGGTTTTTTTTATAAAGGACTTCAATGTTAGTTATCCCTCCCTATACTCACACTGCTACCCTGATCTTCCATGCCCACTCTATTTAACACATCCTATTTTATTTTTCTCCTTCCCCTGACCTTCTAGTTTAGTCTTTAATAAAAAAGCTTTTATTGTTAAATTATTTACCAAAATCATTTTAAAACATATTTTCTATACAACTCCCTTCAGCAAAAGAAAGGATGGAAAGTTCTACTGATTTAAGAAAACTTGCACGTATGTTGACATAAGTTCATTTTATCTATAACTTCACTTTTGCTTGATGTAAGCATATTTTTACTTTAGATTCCCCTAAAAAGGGATGGCAGGAACCCTTAGCTAAAGGAGGCAAGACTCAAGAAGGCTTCCACATTCCTCAACAATATTATTCTTAATCGGTAGAACTAGGAAAACCAACACATTTTCAAAATTGTTTTTCTTGGCCATGAACTAACTAGGAATTTGAACTCATCTACTCTGACTACTACAAAATTGAATAAAATAAAAATAGCTTGGCTAAGAGGTAAATGAGGAACTTAATCTGGAGAGTAAATTTCTGTGGGACTCTTTGGGGCATGAGTTATAGAGCTCTTATCATTTTATAACTGTTTCTTACCTAGCATATCATGGTGGGCTAGTTCTACTCAGCAAGAAGGCAAGTGGTTCTAATGCATAAGTATCCTCCTGATTTATCTTCAATATCCTCCACTGCATGTTTTGAATTGAATTTGGGTGAGTGTCAATTTCCACTAATTACTTAGGTTTTAAATTTTTATTTTATTTTTTTCCATTATTTTGTGTTTTTATTTTATTATTTGTTTATTTTTAAGGGATTCTACAATATAATAACACAGTTGTTTTCAGATAACATTGATGTTACTCAGTTTGCCATACAATTAGGTAATTGGTGCATTTTGCAAGTATCTATGTCCAAATTTTGAACAACCCAAGGTTCCCATAGTCCAGTTGGAGAAGCTTGTATGCACAGGCATGTTGATCAATTAGGAGTCCAGACGATATTACTGTAGTTTCATGATTCACCCCTATCTCTCCACAGCCCTTACTTTCTACCATGCTTCCTCTTCCACAATTAAAGCAGAATCTTTATAGCAACTTGACCATGGAATATCTTTTCTTTTGTACACCAGTGGAAAGCAAACTCTATGTAAATTAAAAATAAGCTTTGACAGCCAATGACCTGTGCTCAAATTTGCCCTGAGTCACTGTATCAGCATTTGGAACTAGGTATTCCTGTCCATGGATTTGCATGTGTTACATCTAGAAATGGCACAAGAGCACCTGCAATTTGGCATTCTAGTTAGAGCCCTAGTGTATCACACTCTTGATTAATAAACTCTGAAGAGCTGAAATGATTCTCTGTCATTAATCATATTCCCTTCTAACTCTATATTACCTGAAATCATTAGAGAAGAAGAAAGCCTGAAGTGCAATCAGCTACCTGCATGCTAATGCAATGACGATGCTCTCAGCTCCAAAGAGGCTAAAAAAATTAAGTGGTGGGAATTGTAGCTAGATACTATTTTTATGTTAGAGGAATTACAAAACAATTATTCTTTAAAATTGAGTTTATTTTGTGGAAATTACCTCAAAACAGCATCTGTAGGGTGTGTGTTTATAGGCAGACTAGTAAAGTTCTTCTAGGTTAGAAATTGGAAGAGTTCTTGCTTAGGGTAGAAGAAAGTCACTAGTAAGTGTTCAGGAATCAAGGGTTTTCTTCAACAGAAGAATTGGAATTTATAAGTCCAGGAAAGTCTTTGACATCCTCAGTCATCATATTCAACTCCTCACAGATGTAATTTACTCATCAGTAAGAGCTTTGCAGAATACAATGCAATTTCATTAATACATGGGTCCATGTGTCTATTTTTCATTAGATCAAATAACCTCAAAGTGTTAAAAAGATTGCCACAAAGCCCACTACCATGTGCAGAACAGAGGATGCAAATGAGCTGTTCAATGGGGATTCTTCTCTATTAGGAATGCAATTTCTTGTGTGTCTAAGAATGGACAGCTACTTATAAATTTATAAAGTATGGATGTTCAGAAGGCAAAGGTAAAGAGAGAAGAAAATCTTTTTGAATGGGGCAAGCTAAATCACTCTAAATATTGGATTATAATATTGAAAGAGATTTTAAATTCTGAAGTAGGGAAAGGATATTTACCTTGAATCATAAATCTTACATATATTTAACTTCTTACAATTTAAATTTTAAATATTTCTGTTTCAAGGATAGTGAAGGCTCAACCAAATCCTCAACATCTGAGAATATTAATTAGTACAGTTACCTCTTAATAAATAAATCCATGAATTTTTACTGAGTGCAGAGACCTGTGTAAATGTTTCTACCTGGGTGAAGGGTAGAGGCTCATAAAACCCAGGAAGCTGATGTTATAAAGTTCAGAAAGCTCTATGTGGGTAAGAAGGGGAGTCAGAAAACAGATATTATCAAGGGAGAAATAGAGGAAATTTGAGTACTGTACCTGGAGAGGGAATGTAGGGATGGTTAGACAGGGTGTGGGATAAAATACACCTTTTTTGAAGTGGACTTATCATTGGATAAGCTGCAAACTAAAAAGATTGAGTCTGGTTTTCTTAAAGGGGCTAAGGGCAAAGCCAACCCCACAGTGAGATTCCCTCAATGCTTGTGTTCCCCCGGTGATTGCAGAGGCACACAGAACTCTGGAAAGCCACAGGAACCATGTTAGGGCCAGGTCCATATAAAAAGCCTGCCATGTGGGAGTGGTGGCCTTTGGACATTTGGTCACCATGGGAGGAGTTTGCCAAATCCATGTGCAGACTCTGAGCGGGCATGTTGGGAAAAGAGAGCCACTGCTCAGCATGAAAGTGATATTTGTCCTCATTGCTTTGCAGGCAAGCTTGACTAAGCTCTCTAGTTTTCCTGAAACTAAGATTGATGAGTCAGCTCCTTGTTTTGTCTGGTAACTGGGGAGCCATATAGCAGCAGAGGTGGGGGTTAGGGGGTTCAGGATGATGCATGCATGGGTACCTATCCCCAAGGAAGATATCTCTGTGACAATTGGTGTAGGCTAGGCAGAATTAGGCAAAAGCCAGAACTCAGGAAAAGTGATGGGAGGCTGTATTTTATGGGGAAACAGCTAACTGAAGTCAAGCTGGAGGAAAATGCGGAGGCAATGCTGGCTGTAAGGATTATCTGCATAGTGTGCATGAGTGTAGCAGCAGCAGTATGGATTGTAAAACAGACTTTAAGGTGAGGAGCTGTATTGAAGCAGATTAAGCAGATAGAATCAATGGGAAGAATCCCAGGCTGGCCATCCACTTTTAAGTGGTGTGAAGTAGCATGCTTACTTGACCGGTGGGGGCTACTGTGTGGATATGGAGATATTTTGAAAACCACAGAGGGCTCAGAACAGATTTTACTAGCACGAGAAATAGCAGATAAGAGGCAGGATTTGCAACAAGCCATAGCCTATGTGACCTGGATATTACTTCATGTTATTAAGGATATATCCAGGGTAGGAGAGACGGCCCAAAGAAAGATTAAAGATTTATGGAAAAAGAACAAGAAAAAAAAAATAACCAGCTTGCTTCCTCAGTACTGGCCTCCTACCTTGCCAGTAACTTGCATAAAGGAGAAAAAGAGGTAGAAGTGTCAGCCTCCAACTGGTTACAGCTAGGAGACCCAGGAGAAAAGGCAGATAATTAATAAAAGGGAGGGCGGCATAGGAAAAGTGCCAGGTACCCCTTGAGTTTGACCTTTAATACTAAGAAAAGAAAAAATTCATGCCTCAACATGGTAATGGTGGCTTTAGTGATGGACCTGCATGGGAAATTAAGACAGTCAAAAAGAACTCAACACTGGAGTTGCAATTGGGAAATACTTTCAAGCAGGCAATGAAGAAGCCACTAACCACCTGGCTTGTGAGGCTGTGGAACATGAGAGTGGATGGGATTATTTTAAGTGCTGCAGAAACAGAAAAGCTGAGACAGCAAAAAGGGAATAAATCCCTAATGGATTGGCTGATAAAAGCCATTAAAGAAACTTGGTTATCCCCAGTAGAGGTTCCCATAAATATGGGAGATGGGGGGGTGGAAAATGATAAGAGAGGGGCAAGCGTTATTAAGGGAACTAGGTATGAGAAAAGCAATATAGTGTCCAGTTCACTGGGCCATATAGGGTTATATTTACTAGTGATTTAAGAAAAAGCTTGATTGAACACGGACCTTTAGAGTAGTATAAAACTTTAATGGCTGTGCCAGGGGACTCAGGTCAGCATGTAAAATATGTCTGTAGAGGAGTGAAGCAACCTAAAGACAATATAAAAATGGGGATAAAACATAAAAGGAATTTTGCTTGGGTTACTAGTGGCCTGATCTATATCAAGCCCAAGTTTCTAAAGAAAAAATAATAATAATAAGCCAAATTCCATGCTGAAAAGCCTCTGGGAGGCTTTGAGGAACAGTTCACAAAAGGCATACAAAGAATAAAATCTATTCATGGGTGGGTAATGACCACTCCCACCCCCCAAGTTAAACTGAGTACCTTTTTCTGCTGAGAAAAGTCTTGTTGTGGGTGAGAGCAGTTTGCCCATATGGGGCCTCTCCCAGCAGCCAGATGTTGTCAAGGAAAAGATAGCTAGTGTTGTAACTGTAGCCAGGAGTCAGACCCAGGGTCTCCCTGACCCAGAAAAGCAGCAAATACAGCAGGATTGAAGGGACACTTATTCTTCCTTCACCCATACAGGACTAGGCAGCTTGAGCCATGCCCAAATGTATTGATCAAAGCTAAAGAGGTGCAGGAAGACTACATGTAAAACCTTCAGGATAGCAAATGGATTCAAGAAAATTACTACAGATACTGATGAATTAACTGAATTAATGGCTCTTATTTGTGTTAGGTATGCCACATGGATCGTTTGAGACAATTGGTACAAATAAAGAAAATCCTCCCATCTTATGTTATACCTGGCTTATGCTTGGTTTAATATCTAATGTTAATTTCTGAGTGTTTTACAGATGTGGGACTTGTTGAAGAGATAGCAAATACACCTGAAGAAACAAAGACAAAGAGTAATTTCTTTAAGGGGTACCAGGGCTGGGTATAAATATGGAATCCTTGGGAGCTTTATGGTTGAGTAAGACATAAGCAATATTCACCCAAATGTTTAGGAAAAGTCTATAATAGCCTGTAGGTGCCAATGCATGAAGAAATATTTAATTTAAAACATAAATAAAAATTAGAGTCCCCCAAATTGTACAATTGATAGATAAAGACTTCAGTATCGGGTGTGGGCTGCCATACAATGAGCTGTTAGACAGAGAGGCTCTAGAGTCTCCTAAAACAAAAGCTTTTGTATGTAACCCTGGTAGCATACACAAAATGGATAGTAAGACCCTATGGCTGAAGATATGGCTTGACGTGAGTGTGAGAAAGAGAGATTATGCAGGGATATTGCCCTACTACTGGATAGCCAGCCTTCATAGTGTGGAGAATGCTGTGACGATCACTGAGGAGAAATGGTCCATGAGGTTCTACTACAGACCTTGTGGCACTTTTACAGGCCAAAGAATATTTACTGCACTATTGGCAGCCTAGTACATGTTCACCCAGGAAAATTCAAATTGGTTCTGTGGTCTGCTCCCTGGGGGGATGTGTTGTGCAATTGACATTTTTTAATAATGTTTTTAATGATGTTTTGTGTATTTCAGACATAATTTCTCAGTTTAGTTTAGACATATTCCCCATTCGCTTCCCCCCACCCCACCCCAGATCATGCATTCTGCCATAACTGTCCTGAATCTTTCTCTCAGTCTTTTTTTATGTATAGGAATTCACATTTTCCTCCTTTAATTTTATATTACTCTAAAATATGAATACATACTTTCCACTCATATACAGTAATTACAGAGTCTGAAAGTAGGTGGTGGATCAATTCTAGAGCCCATTAAGAGATTTACATTATAACAACATAGTTGCTTTCAGATAGACAGAAATATAACAATAATGTTGTTCAGCCTGACTTTCATCTGGGGATTTGGTGTTAGCATCCACAAATGAGGGAAACTATTCTCCTTTTGTCTTTCTGGGATTGTGTTACTTCACTTAGCATAATGGCTTTGAGTTCCATCCATTTACCTGCAAAGTTCATTACGTCATGTTTCTTTACTGCTGAATAGTACTCCATTGTGTAGATGTACCACATTTTTGTCATCCACTTGTCAGTTGAGGGGCATTTGGGTTGGTTTCAGCTCTTCACTATTGTGAAGAGAGCCACAATAAACATGGATGTGCATGTATCTTTGTGGTAGGATGAATCTTGTGGATATATACCCCAGAGTGGTATGGCTGGGTCTGGTAGTAGGCTCATTTTGAGTCTTTTTAGGTTTCTGCACACTTCTTTCCATAATGGTTGTACAAGTTTACATTCCCACCAGCAGTAGATGAGTGTTCCCTTTTCCCCACAACCTCTGGCACAAAACCAGACCCATTGACCAATGGAGAAACTGATATTTTAAGCCAGATGGACCCCTTGTGGAAGGAGACTTTATTTTATTTTATTTTATTTTATTTTATTTTATTTTATTTTATTTTGGTCTTTTTTGAGACAGGGTTTCCCTGTAGCCCCAGCTGTCCTGGAACTCGCTCTGTATACCAGCCCAGCCTTGAACACACAAAGATCCGCCTGCCTCTGCCTCCCAAGTGCTAGGATTAAAGGCATGCGCCACCACACCCAGCGGAAGACTTTATAGGTCCCTACAGAAACCTATTACCATACTTTTTTTAAGAGTTCTGAATCTCTGAGATGGCCTAGCAGTTAAGAGCGCCAACTGCTCTTACAGAGGACCTGGGTTTGATCCCCAGCACCCACATCGTGGCTGAGAACCGTCTGAAACTCCAATTCCAGGAGAACTTCAGTTCCAGGGGAGTCCAACACCCTCTTCTGACCTCCGTGACATTGCACGACACGGGTGCACAAACTTGCATGCAGATAGTACATTCATACACATACAGAAATAAATAAAAATTTTAAAAAAATTAAAAAAGAGTTCTGAATCTCCAACTAAAATACAGTCCAAGCATTAGTGTTTGCGCCCATAATGTAAATTGTTATAATGGTTAATGCTTGTTCAGATGTATTTGCTTTTGCCACTGTGTTTTCTTAGTAGGAATAAAGAGAGATTGTTAAAATGAGCCAGCAATCTGATGGAAACAGAACTTGGATAGACAGACCTGAGAATTTGATGTCTCACCTCAGAGGAAAAAAAATCGGTTTTCCTACCACTCTCTCTCTGGCCAAGTCCTAGGGACTCTTGCAGAGGAGGTTGGCATGTCCAGATTGAAAGTGCCAAAAAGGAGGGTGGAGGGTGGAGGGTGGGATAAAATACACATTCTTTAAACTGGACCTATCATTGGACATGCTATGAACTACCAATAACGGTCTGGTTCACTAAATGGAGTGGCTAAGAGCAAAGTCAAGCCTCGACGAGATTCTCACAATACTTGCATGCCCACAGTTATGCCTGCCTGTGATGCTTGCTGAGGTACATGGAAATCTGAGAAGCCACAGGAACCATGTTGGGGTGGCCATATAAAAACTTTGCTATGTGGGGCTGGTGGTCTCTCACCATTTTGTCACCATAGGCAGAGGGTACTGAGTCCATGCAGAGACTCTGGGCAGCCATTTGGGGAAAAGATAGCTGCTGCTTGTCAGGTAAGTGGTATCTTGCACTCTTTACTTTATAGGCAAGTCTGATCAAACTCTCTAGTCTTCTTGAACCTAATATTGGAGTCTCTACTCCTTATTCTTTTTCTGGTAACTGGGGAACCATGTAGCATCAGAGGCTGGGGGCAGGATGCTTCTTGTAAGGGTACCCCCAGGAGGAAATCTCTGCAACACAGGAAATAGGGAGAAGAGACAAATAATGCCCAGCTAGTCTAAAAAACCAGTGGGAATCCTACTAGTTCAAAAACCTACTGAAAATTTATACACACAATATATTTACATGAGTCCATGCATTTAGCCAAAGGTTACATAATAAGAAACATCCCTTTTAGTTATTGGTCAGGGTAGTACAAAGGCTGTTGATGCAATTCTTGCTTGCCTCCCAGAACTTGAAGGTAAGCCACTATTGTTCATAAGACAGGGAATAATTTAGGCAAAGGATTTAATGCAATGGAACTGGAACTAACCTGTAAGCCCCCTTGCCTGATGGTTATCTCACATAGATGGAGAGAGAACTATGTAAGCTGCTAAAGGAGAATATCAATCAATGATACAACCTTAGATTTAAGGACTAATAACCACAACAATGCCTAGCACAGAAAACTATATTGGGGTAGTAGTAGCACTTTTATATATTGGGGGTAATCAACAACTATGTAGTTGTAGTTAAAGCCCATTCAAGGAGAGGAAACTTGTGTGTGGTACTGTAAACATACCCAAAGGTACATGACTGGAGAGATCATAGATCTTAGAAAAAATCCCAAGTCTTTTCCATCCCTAGACAAATGATAATTTCTTACTATATGATAAATATGGATCCTTCTATTTACAGAGAAATGTGCCAGCCACCACTCATCAAAGGAGCTTTTTTTGCAACAGAGTACTACAGAGTTCCATACCTAGTCACGCACAGATTAACTTCCTGTGAAACACCTAACCCTAAGTGACACATCTACAAGGCAACTTCTACAACTGAAGTTCATGGAACATAGTTTGAACAAGGTGCAGAGAGATTACTAATGCATACTTCCCATTCACTTCAATGAAGCTTCTTCATGCAATATGGCCAGGAACACAAAACGACACAAGTGGACAAACATAGACAATAATATTTATCAGAGTATAGATCAATGGACAGGACACTTATATTAAAATATACCCAACCAGGGCTCAGCAAACATTGCAGAAGAGAGGGTGGAAAAATTTTAAGAGCCAGAGGAAAGGTGCATGTCCATATGGAAATAGAGTCCTGCAGGCTCCTGTGACCATGCTCATATGAATAATCATGTCGCCCTGCACAAGACCCATGCAAACTCAAGGAGACAAAACCCAACATAGAACTGTGTATATGGTCCAGCAGTTCCCAATCTTAGCCAAAGCATGAAGAACTATTGGCAGCTATTACTGCTGGGTGAGTAAAACCTAATCTTAAAGGGAAGATGACTACATATGCTGACTATACCTCAGTAGATGAAGTTGCACTGAGGGATATCTGGGGACACTAACATGAAATGATAGTCCTTAACACAATTGACCGAATGCATAAAATCCATTGGGAAGGCTTATGGAAGGGTACAAATGTGGAAGGAGGCATAAAGATGATTAAGATGCTCTGTATGAAATATAAAAACAATCAATAAAAGTTAGAATTCATATTGTGAAAATGAACATCCTCCCCAAATCCATCTATAGAGTCAATGCAATGTGAATCAAAGTACCCATGACATTATTCACAGTGGTAGAAAAAAAAATCTTCCTAAAATTCACATGGAATCATGTGAATAGCCAGATAGCCAAAACAATCATGGGCAAAAATAGTAACAATGGGAAGAAGCACCATAAGAGACATAAGATTATATTACAAAGCTATAGTCATAAATACTGCATGGAACTGGCACAAAAATAAATATATAGATCAATGGAATACAATATAAGACCCAAATTTGAGTACATGCTATTTCAGCCACCTCACATTTGACAAAGTTTCCAAGAACACACAATGGAGGAAATATAATATTGCTAGCAAAACTGGGTCTCCATGTGTAGAATAATGAAACTGGACTATTATCTTTCATCTTGTTCAGCACTCAACACCAAATGGCTCAAAAACTTCAATATAAAACTTGAAAGTCTGAAATTCCTATAACAAAACAGGTTGAACCTTTCAGGATACAAGCTTAGGAAAGGAATTTCTAAATAGTACATCAGCTGCTCAGGTATAAGTTTAAGAATAAGTAAGTAGGAGGGCATTACACTACAAAGTTTCTGTATAGCAAAAGAAACAAGCAATGAAGGGCAGAAAAAATCCGCTGAGTGAGAGAAAATGTTTACTAGCAGCACACCTGACAGAGGATTAACATCAAGAATATAAAAAGAACTCAAAAAACAAAGAAATAAGAAAATAATGGATCCAATATGAAGAGGGGATATAGACCTGCACAGAGAATCCTCAAATGAATAAATAAAAATGGCTATTAAATGCCTTAAAAATTGCTCAACATCCGGGCTGGAGCGATGGCCTAGCGGTTAAGAGCGCCGACCGCTCTTGCAGAGGACCCGGGTTCGATCCCCAGCATCCACATGGCGGCCGAGAGCCGTCTGGAACTCCAATTCCAGGAGAACTCCAGCTCCAGGGGAGTCCGACGCCCTCTTCTGACCTCCGCGGCGTTGCACGTCACGGGTGCACAGACTTGCATGCAAAACAATACATTCATACACATACGGAAATAAATAAAAAATTAAAAAAAAAATTGCTCAACATCCTTAGTAACTAGAAAAATGCAATTAGAAAAATGCAGATAAAAGCATCTTTAAGATTCTATATTATACCAAGTTGGATTGGCTGAGATCAGGAGAATGAATGACTCCAAATGCTGGCAAGGATGTGGAGAAATGGGGAATGCTTTTTCACAACTGGTGTGAATGCAAACTTGCACAACCACTATGAAAGTAGTGAGGAAAACTCTCAAAATCTAAAAATGAATCTCCCATGTGATCCATTTATACCACCCCTTGGCATATATCCAAAGGATTCATGATACCTGTACATCCATGTTTGTTGCTACTCTCTTCACAATAGCTAAGAAATGAAAACACGCCTGAGGAATGGATGAAGAAAATGTTACATTTATACACAGGAATTCTACTCAGCTGTAAGAAAAGATGAAAAAATGAAATTATGAAATAGTCAGGTAAATGGATGGAACTAGAGAGTATTACAATAATTGAAGTAACACAAACACAGAAAAGCAAGAGATGTATGTTCTCTCTCATTTGCAGATTGTAGCACCAATCCCTTATATGTGAGTATGTATAGTGATATAACAAAGGGAGCCAGGAAAATGGAAAGGATACAGGCAGGGAAAGGAAAAGAAGGAATCAGAAAAAGGAGGCTAGTATGGAAAATCTGTTACCAGTAGGGAGGTGGGGAAATCAGTAGAATTTTGCTGGGAGAAGAGGAGGAAGGGACACTCAAGGAGCATCATGTGGTGGGATATGGGTGTTATTGGGGGATGGTGGGGAAAGAAAGAGTGCTGGTACTAGGGAGGGAGGGAGGAGGTCAGGTGAGAGGAAAAAGAATAGAGATCAATCAATCCTGGGGGGTGGGCAGGGAACCCAGAGGGAAATATGATTCCCTTGTAACTCCATGGTAAACCCCCAAGGGAAGAAAAAATGCCAAAATAAAAGAAAGTTTTTGGGGGTTTTTTTGGGGGGGAAAAAAAAAAACAAAAACAAAAAAAATTTAAAATATATATATATTATATATATTATATATATATATATATATATATATTATATACCTGGGGTCTGATTGGCAAGGTACACTGTGCCAGACAAAAAAGATCTTCCTTTGCATAGTAGCTGAGAGTGGCCCTGGAGACTCTCAAAACATCACAGACAATTGTCAAAGCTATTGGTTTGGCACAATTAATATCTAAGATCCTACTGCTGAAGATAAGTCAATATTCAGATACAGGACTTGTAGCAATGGAGCAGAAACTGACCTGGAAACTTTCCAGCTGAAGTTTAGCCTTTATAAACCTAGGTGGTAATATGGAAACTGCTAAGAGAAAAGATGAATCAATGGCCCAAGTCAGCTCTAAATGCTAATAACCATCACAACCTGCACACCAAGCCATTACTATTGGTGCAGTGATGGCACTGTCATCTAGATGGTAATCAGCAACTACCTAGTGGGACTTAACTCACTCTCAATGAGAATGAACTGATTGGTGGTACTGTAATTGTCGCTAAATACACATTGCTGGAGAGGACATACATCCTAGAGTAAGCCTTAGCTCTGTCACATCTCCAGACAAATGATATTTCTTACCATAAGCTAAACATAGATCCTTATCATTACAGACAAGTGTACCATGGACCTCTCATCAAGGAAGCTTCTTATTACAACAGATCAAGAGTACTGCAGATTTCCACAACTTGTCAGACACAAAGAACATATATCTGAGAGGTACCCAGTCCTGGGTGACACATCTACAGTTGAACCTCTGCACCTAAGACTCATGAAACATAAAGATGGGAGAAGTAGAGAGAAAATTAATGCATCCCTCAACCCAGTGAAGCTTCCTTATATAAGAAAGTGAGATGCACACAGAAAACCACAGCAGGACGTGTTTTAGAGAATAAGAGAATGCAAAGTTTATATTCCTGGGTAGGATTCCTATATTGAACCTTGTCCACCCATGGCTCAGGGACCATTGCCAAAGATGTGGCTGAAAGATCCCAAGGGCCAGAGATGGTTCATGAACACAGAGGAGCAGAAGAATTCAGGCTATCAGAAGCTGGCACATGTGAACTTGTGGCAAGTCTAGCACTGAGCACAAGACCCATGCCAACAAGGACCCAGAATGGAGGAGAAAAATGGATGGCAGGCCAGCCACAGATTGAGAAATATTAAAGACTGATGCTACTGGGTGTGAGAGATTATAACTTTCTTACAATCACTGGATTGGCCAACTAGTCTCCAATGGATGAATTTTCACTTATTGGTGCAAATTCTTGACTGGATAGGTTTGACTTTGTATGGTGGAATACACGAAGTCTGGTGGGGGTTTGGAAGTGTGTGGATAAGGGAGGGGGACTAAACTTGATTGAGAACTGTGCTATGAAACTGTAGAAACTTGATAAAACATTTTTAATTAGAAAAATATAAAGTTCAGATCCTAGCCAGTTGCTTTCAGCACAGCGTGAGTGACAGGCCAGACTTCTCAGCAGGCAGGTTCCAGGACCTTCCCAGCCCTGGCGCCTCCATTGCATGCTTCCAAGACCATCGGATCATTGTTGCTTTCAGCCCAGGGTTCCAGAACCATCCCAGCCCAGTTACTTCCTGCTCAGGGCAAGTTCCAGGACCATCCAAACCCAGTCACTTCCAGCCCTGGGTTCCAAGTCAATCTCAGGTCCATCGCTTCAGGTCCAGGGTCTCTGGAGCTGCTCCAACTTCCAGACTGGATCAGGTAAGCCTCTAAGGTCACCTTCACAGTGACAGGATTGGGTGGACAAAACCCAGTGCTGCCCACCCCAATTGCAGCCATTCTGATGGGAACAGAGATGAACCACTTGAATTTCACATCAGAGTATAAACAACAAATAAAACCCACATGCCAGGAGCACAACAAAATCGAGCAGTCCTATAGAAGACTCTAAAAATGAGTTCTCCTGGAAGTAACCCAGGACGCAGATATTGAAGGAAGAATAATAAACATAGTCAAAGAAATGAAGGGAGGGATTGATAAACTCAAGAATGAAGTGGTAATACTGAAAAGATCCCACTCTGAAATGAAACAGGAAACTGACCAGCGAATCAAGGATCTAGAAGGAGAGAATGACAAACTCCAAAGGGAACTGGAAATACCAAAGAAATTGCAGGATGAAGTGAAAAAGGAAATTACAAACGCATCCAATCAACATGGAAAAATGGGAGAAAGCCTCAGTAAGAGAGGGATGAAGCACAAAATAGAATATAAGCACTGGAAGGCAAGGTAGAAGAACTGCAATGCTCAAACAAGGAGTATGACTTTTTTTAAAAATCAGAAGAGTGGAACAATCAGGAAACCTGGGACACTATGAAAAGATCAAACCTCTACATCATAGGGAGAGAGGAAGGAGAATAATCCCCGGACAAAGGTACTGATCAGGTCTTCAACAGAATAATAGAAGAAAATTTCCCTAAACTGAAAAAAAAAATGAGAAACACATACAAATACAAGAAGCACATACAACACCAAATAGAGAAGATCAGAAAAGGAATATCCCATGATATATCACAGTTAAAACACTACATGCCCCAAACAAAGACAAATGACTGAAGGCTGCAAGAGAAAAACAAGTTACATATAAAGAAAAACCCATAAGAATTACAGCGGATTTTTCAGCGCAAACGATGAAAGCCAGAAGAACTTGGACCAAACTATTCCCAGTACTAAATGATTATAGATGCCAAACCAGATTACTATGCCCTGCAAAAATGTCAATTATAGTTGAAGGAGAAAGAAAAATATTTCATGACATAAACAAGATGAAATAATTCACGTCCAGGTAACTAACTCTTCAGAAAATACACAAAGCAATTCAAAGGTCAAAGGAAAGCAGCTACTATCCCCAAGCAAGAGTGTTGCCAAAGGCCACTAAACCAATAAAGCAAATGTAGGTCTCCTTGAGTCAAGCAAGACTCCTCCATCAACACCAGCTACACCTCACCTGCCTGGAAATACTGTGCAGCAGTGGCAGCCATATGCTTGTATATCCCAAATTTAATTGGCTATTAGCTCTCTCCTTGGAGGAATAATCCACGGCTGATGCCACAAGCTTACATCCTCTAGTGGTTTGGAGATGTTATAAGCCACAGTAAGACCCTGTCATATTTTACAGAAAAAAAACATAATTCATGGATTAACATACCATCCAAACATCTGTGTCTATACCAAAGTAACGTACCATAACAATTAGTACTGTTTAAATACCTATATATCTAATTGCTTGTGCTTCATTAGTAGGATTGAAAGGTTATTCCTGGACAAACTGTCAGCCCATGAAAGGAAACAGCCAGAATTGACCAGAGTCTAAGACAACAGCTCCTGAGAAAATAGACTGTTTTGCTTCTCAATCACCTGTGCCCATTTTCTAAGCCAAGAGAACAATCTGTGGAAGAGGGGGGTGTGGTGGTAAGGGCT
Organism: Rhizomys pruinosus; assembly: GCA_009823505.1. NCBI lineage: Eukaryota > Metazoa > Chordata > Mammalia > Rodentia > Spalacidae > Rhizomys > Rhizomys pruinosus. The sequence continues at coordinate 241,277 of VZQC01003602.1, forward strand.
GTGATTGGGGTGAATGGTGAAACTACAGCAATATGGTCTGGACACTTATTTGAACAACTTGATTGAACATACAAGCCCCCACAGCTGGATGGTGGGACACTTGGTCTGTGTGTGTTTGGGCACAACTGCTTGCAAATTGGTTTTACATGAAGGATGCTTGTACTCATAAATTATTACTTATTGTTAAAAAATGAAAAAAATAAAGAAGTAATAGAAAAAAATGTGAATCTCTAAATGTGTTTAGGAATCAACCTACAGTTTATTTACAGAATTTTTTAATTTTGACTTATGTGTGGAGTGTACATATGCATATTTCAGAATAATATGAAATAAAAAAGTATTGATACTTTATAGAATAATTTCAGTATAATCCCTGAGTTATTGAAATATCACAATAATGTATAGTTTACATTGTAAACTGATTGTAAAATTTACATTAAATTATTATAGACCCTTCAAAAAATTACATTAAAACATACATGTAATTTAGAATGTAAAGTTATATTTCTTTTTACCTCCATGCAACTTTACTGCTAAAATATGAATCCCTAAACTGTTTTGGAATTAACCTATAGCTTATTTTCAGACTTTGTAATTCCGATTTATGTGTGGAGTGTATATATGCATATTTTGGAGTAATATAAAATTAAAGGGAACAAAAAGGAGAGAAAAACCTGTTCAAAGTACTGCCCAAAACAGTAAACTTCTACATCCAAAGGAAAAAAAGACTGAGAAAAAGATGCAAGATAGGACTTTACATGCATGGCAGAATCCATGGGCTCTGGCCGGGGGTGCGGAGGGTGTGAGGGGGTCATGGATGGGGAATGAGTCTAAATTTGATTAAGAAATGTTGTATAAAATGTGCTCAATGAAAATTAACTTTAATAAAACAAGGCTAAAAAAAATAAAAAATTAAAGAAACCAATCTTACCGTCAAGGATAGACACCAACTTAAAATGAAAGGATGGAAAAAAAAATACTCCAAGCAAATGGTACCAAAAAGCAAGCATGAGTTGCTATTATACTATCAGAAAAAATAGACTTCAAAGTAAAACTAATCAGAAGAGACAAAGAGAGCCACTACATCCTTAACAAATAATCAATAAACCATGAATATTTCACAATAATTAATATATACCCACCAAACTTTGGCACACCAATCTTTATAAGCACAATTTTACAGGACCTCAAGGCACAGATTGATCCCCGTACAATAATAGTGTGGATATTCAATACCCCACTGAGCCCCTTAAATAGGTCAACTGGACAAAGAAAAAAACAGAAGCATCTGAAATGAACAATACAATATGAATGAATGAAATGAACAAAACAATACACCAAATGAACCTCACAGATATCTACCAAATATTCCACCCAAACACCAGAGAATATACTTTCTACTCAGAACTCCTATGGGAACATTCTCCAAAATCAATGACATCCTGGGACACTGAAAAAAAAACCCTGTACAAATATAAAAGCATTGAAATAATTTCATGCATTCTATCAGACTGCAGTGCAATAAAGTTCAATATCAACACCAGAATAAGCCCAACCATCTTCAAGAACACATGGAAACTAAACAACACACTCCTGAATAATGAAGGGGTCAAGGAAGAAATAAAGGAAGAAATAAAAACATTCCTGGAACTAAATGAAAAAGAAAATACAACACGGAAAAACATATGGGATACTTTTAAAGTCCTTAGAGGGAAGTTTATAGCATTCAGTGCCTCCATTAACAAAAGGAGAAAGAGGACAAATAAATGAATAACACTGCAGCTAAAACACTTGAGAGACAACAACAAATGAACCCTAAACCCAAAAGACAGGAAGAAATCACAAAAATCAGAGCAGAAATCAGTGAAATAGACACAAAGAAAACAATACAAAGAATCAATTAATCCAGAAGCTGTTTTTTTTAAGGAAAACAAGATATATAGACACCTGGCCCAGTTAACCAAAAGAAATAAAGACCAACTCCAAATCAACAGTATTCTTGATGAAAAGGGAAACATCACAACAGACAAAGATCTAGATAATCATAGAGAATACTTCAAAAACCTATACTCTACTAAATTTGAAAATCTAAGAGAAATGGATGAATATTTGAAATCCTGGAATTCACCAAAGCATAACCAAGAAGAGATTGACAGCATAAAAAGACCCATAATATATGAGAAAATCGAAAGTGTAATATTAAACCTCCCAACTAAAAAAGCCCAGGCCCAGATGGTTTCAGGGCAGAATTCTAAAAAAAAAAAAAAAATTGAAAGAGGACTTACAAACATTATTGCCCAAACTGTTCAGAAGGATACATGCAGAGGAAAATCTCCCAAATTCCTTCTATGAAGCCACAATCACTCTAATACCAAAACCAGGCAAAGATACAACCAAAAAAGAGAACTATAGATCCTTCACATTAATAAACTCAGACATCATCTTTCTTTGCTGCTGCATAAAACTCCATTGTAGATTTACCACATTTTTGTTATCTAGTCATCAGCTGAGGGGCATTGGGTTGGTTCCAGCTCTTTACTATTGGGAAGAGAGCTTCAATAAACAAAGCTGTGCATGTATCTTTGCGGTAGGATGGTAGGATGCCTCTTGTGGGTATATACCCAGGGGTGGTAAAGCTAGGTCAGGCAGTAGGCTCATTTTGAGTCTAAGAGTTCTCTACACTGATTTTCATAGTGGTTGTATGACTTCACCTTCCCAACAGCAGGGGATGAGTGTTCCACTTTCTCCACATCTCCAACATTTGGTGTATTTTCTTTTCTTGACCTTGGCCACTCTGTTTTTCTTTTTTTCCCTCGGTCATGATGAGAAATCTTGGCCACTCTTATTAGAGTGAGATGATTTTTAGTGTGGTTTTAATTTGCATTTCCTTAATTAGTAACCATGTTGAACTCTTTTTAAACTGTTTCTCAACCCCCTTTACTTCCTTACTGGTGAAGCCTCTGTTCAGCTCTTTACTCCATCTTTTGAGTAGGTCATTTGTTTTCTTCTTTGTTTTTTAAGTAGTTTATATATTCTGGATGTTAATGCTCTGTCAGATGTATCAGTGGTGAAGGTTTCCTTCCACTCTGTGAGTTTTCTCTTCACTTCCTTGATTGTTTCTTTAGCTGTACAAAAGCTTGTGAGTTTGATGAGGTCCCACTTGTCAGCTGCTGTTTGATTTAGAAAGTCTTTTCCTATGCCTATGTCTTGTAGGTTGTTGCCAACTTTTTTCTTCTCTCACCTTCAGGGTTTCGGGTTTCAGGTTGAGATCTTTGATCCACTTGGAGTTTATGTTTGTACAGGGTGAGAAGTAGGGGTTTAATTTTGTTCTACAAATGGCGATCCATTTTTTCCAACAACATTTGCTGAAGATGCTATCTTTCCTCCATTGAGCTTTTTTGGCCCCTTTGGCAAATATGAGGTGGCTCATATTTGAGTTATATGAGCTCAAGTTTGGATCTTCAGTTTTGTTCCATTGGTCAATGGGTCTGATTTTTTGCCGTTACCAGGCTATCTTTATGAATATAGCCCTGTAATATAGCTTGAAGTCTGGTAAAGTAATCCCTCTTAGCTCAAGGTTGCTTTAGCTATTTGGGGTTTGTTGTTTGTCCATATGATTTTAAGGATTTGTTTTTCCAAGTCAGTGAAAAAGCTCATGGCGAATTTGATTGGGATTGCATTGAATGTATATATCAATTTGGGTAAAATGGACATTTTTACTACATAAATTTTCATAATCCATGAGCATGGGAGGTCTTTCCATCTTTTGATGTCATTTTCAGTCTCCTTCAGGGTTTTAAATTTTTTGTTATAGAGGTCTTTGGTGTCTTTGGTTAGGTTTATTCCCAGGTACTTTATTTTTTTGAGGTTATTGTTATTGGCAATGTCTCCTTATATTCCTTCTCCAGTTGCTTATTTTTGGTGTAAAGAAATGCTACTAATTTTTCTAGATTAATTTTGTATCCTGCCACTTTATTGATTCTTTTAACCATTTCTAGGAGTTTTCTCGTGGAGTATTTAGCATCCTTATGTAAACTATCATATCATCTGCAAAAAAGGGATAGTTTTGCTTCCTCTTTTCAGATTAGTACTCCTTTAATTTCACGTTCTTGCTTCATTGCCCTAGCAAGCATTTCAAAGACTATACTGAAGAGTGGCAATAGTGGACAGCCTTGTGATGTTCCCTCCTTTAAGAGGAATGGTTCCAACTTTTCTCCCTTTAAGACAATGTTGGTTGTGGGTTTCTTGTATATGGCTTTGATTAAATTTAAGAATGATCCTTCCAGTTCAATTCCCTCTAGGGCTTTAAGAATGAAGGGATGCTGGATTTTGTGGAAAGCTTTTTCTGCATTGATTGATTGAGATGATCATTTGTTTTTTGTCTTGCAGTCCATTTATGTGTTTTTGATATTTATTGATTTTCATTTAATAAATTATATCTTCCTGGAACACCATCGTTCACTAGTATGGGAGTGTATTTGTTAAAATTCTTTTAAAAATGTTTATTTTTAATTAGCTTGTAAAGCTAATGGGATTTGATAAGGCTTCCTCACACATCCTTTATTTAGGTTAATGAAGCCCCATTTCCTCTTTTCCCTCACTCACCTACCCTTATCCCTCATTAAACCTCTATCTCCCTCTCTTCTTTCACTTCAAATTTGGCCTACTACATTCTATTATATTATTTCACCCGGATTGCAAGATTATAGGTTTACAACTAGCATGTGCACTCTTCATTTTGTTTAAGCCTTTGACTAATCCTTCATTTGCCTATTGCCTTCATTCCACTACATGCTTGAAGCCTCATACCTCCAGAATTCCCTATCTCTCCTTTCCTTTCACTGATATGATATTCAATTATCTCCCTTCACAAATACACCCTTGTAAATGGCCACTTCTTAGTTTTTGAGCTTTCTCACGTACTCCAGGTTCGACAAACAAAAGAGTTGATGCTGAGATTCTCATGTGAGAATAAGTATTTTTTGTCAGTTGATGGACATACAGGTTGCGGCTGTTTCAGATCCATTGTTAATAGAGAAGCAATGAGCATGATTGAGCAACCATCTCTGTAGTTAGATATGCAGTCTTTGGGACTATGCCCAGGAGTGGTATAACTGAGTCATATGGTAGATCTAGTGCCAGTTCATGAGAAAACTCCAGACTGATTAGAAGTGTGAATGGACTAGTTTAATACTCCAAGCAAAAGTGTATAAGTATTCCCCTTTCACCACAACCATGACAACATTTATTCTCATTTGTACTCCTGATAATATTCTCACTGAACAGAATAATATGGGATCTTTTAACTTTAATTTATATATGTATATGTTTTGCCTGTAAGCATTCATTCTTAACGCTTGGGTACCTGTTGCCTTCAGAGTCCGGAAGAAGACAATGACTTCCATGCAATTGGAGTTACAGACCATTTTGAGCCTCCATGTGGATTCTGAGAACTAAATCCAGGTCTACTCCAAAATCAGAAAATGCTCTTAATGGAGAGCCGTCTCTTTAGACTCAAGATATGATCTTAATGTAATTTTAAACCACATTTCCATAATGGCTAGGAAGCATTAAATACTTTTGAAGTGTTTCCTCGACATTTTGGGGGGAACATTCTGTTCAGCTCCATAGCCCATTAAAAATTATTGATCCTTTGAGACTTTCATATACTATATTTTATCATACTCAGAACCTCCATCTCTATCCATACCCTCCAACCTCCACAACTTTTCATCCTCTATTATTGTTTTTCATTTTAAAGGCCTGTTGAGTCTAATTTGTGTTCCAGAAATGCTGTTGCATGTGATTAGTCCCTTGGAGACTGATACAACTACTCAGAATCACACCCTTAAAGAAAATTGACCCTTTCTCTCTCAATAGATAGGTCTGTTGTTTTTGCTTACCTCCCCCATACATGGTGTTTTTTTTCTGGCTTTATCTTTAGTAGGACTTATGGGTGTTATTACAAAGTTTGCAGGTTCACATGTGCAATTGTTTTGTTGTATCCATGCTCTCTGGCTATTACAGTCTTTCTGACCCCTACTTTGCAATGATTCCTAAACCTTGAGAGGAGACAGTGTGATAGTAATGTCCAATTCACTGGGCACTCCTCAGTTCCTTATTTTCTGCACGGTGATTGGTTGCATCTCACTGGGTTTCTATGCTAAATACCACCAATTACAAGAAGAAGCTTCTTGAATGGGAGTTGATATTGCAAAATTTTTAGTATAAAATATATAACAATCAGTTTAATACTTTGTCTATTTAGCAGAATGAAAGTAATATTTTATCCCCTGTAAACTGTGACCTGTCTAGACACAGGTTCTTGGCCCTGATTACAGTGTCATTTATGAAATCCATCTTACGAAGTGGTTTTTAAATCCAGTCAGAAGGTGTTGGTTATTCCCATAATACTCATGACACTATTGTAAGAGTAAGCGTATTTCTGGCAGAGTCATTATTCTATTTCACACAGTTCACAGTGGAGTAATGTTGAGGATTACTTTTCTCTTCCAGGAGCATACATATAGCACCTTAAATACTATGAAAACTAGGCATTAAAGATGAAACTTTGAGGGTGGTTGTTGTAGTTTGTCTTCCATTGCTGTGACAAAACACTCTGACCAACACCAACTTAGGGAAGAAAGGATTTATTCAGCTTACATCTCCTGGGTCACAGTTCATCACTTAGGGATCCCAAGGCAGGAACACAGGGCAGGAACCTGGAGGCAGGAGCTGAAGCACAGGCCATAGAGGAATGCTGTTTACTGGCTTGCTCCACTGGCTCATGCCCTGCCTGACCTCTTATACAGTACACAACAACATACCCAGGGTGGCACCACTCATTGTGGGCTGGGCCCTCCCACACTGCTTGACCATCAAGACAATACTCCACAGATGTGGCCACAGGCCAGTACAATGGAGCCAATTCCCCAATTGAGGCTCCCTCAACCCAGGTGTGTCAAGTTGACATTAAAACTATCCAGCACAATTGACCCCTTGTCAACTTGACACACAAAACACATCACTATTAAACCACCACCTTTCCAGTTCTTGTCCCCAAAGTATGATCTTAACATTAATCACAACCTAAGACAGTACAACCTTAAAAGCCCCACAGTCCTTAAAATGTCCAACACTTAAAAAGTTCACAGTCTATTAAAGGTCTCTTAACTGGGGGCTGCTGTAAAATCCAAAACAAGTACTGTCTTATTTCAAAGGGAAGAATCAGGCACACTCAAACAAAACCTAAGTCCAGCAAAGTAGCTCAAGGCTGGACCCCTGGGACTCACTCACAATCTTCTGGGCTCCAAAGGGTCTTGGCAGCTCCCCTTCTCTGACTCTGCCATCCGTGGCACACACAGCTCATCTTGCAGGCCCAGGCCGACTCCATTACACACCTGCTGCTGCTCCTGATGGTCATCCCATGGTCTTGGCATCTCCAAAAAGCTGGGGTCGCCACTGAAACTGAGGTTACTTCTGACCTCTCCTGATGCAAAACCTCAGCTTCTCTTCCTGACCCCTGGAATCCTGGGGTCTTCACTGCAACTAAGGCCGCACTTTGACCAGTGGCCTTTCCTGGCCTCTCAGAGTGCCAGGCCTCAGCTGCTCTCTGTGACCCCTTCATGCTTTCAACACCAGAATCATATAGGAGACTCTTACACATTACCAAGTCCTGCTTCTGGCTTGACATGGAGGCTCGGGCCCCTTCTGGAACATAGCTTCTGTGTGCTGACCCTGAAGAAATTCTTCCCAGAAGATTTCACGACAGTGATGCTGGTCTCTTGTTACTTACAGCTAATTTTTTAGACCCAGCTGACCAGCATCAATTGTCCCAGTACAACAAAGGATTCACTTCAGGTTCTGGTCTCTTGTTACTTACAGCTAATTTTTTAGACCCAGCTGACCAGAGACCACAGATTAAATAGTCCTGATGATCTCTGCTTCCCTTTGAAACAAGAAACTTCACAAGCCAAGCCTCCATCATCTACAACTCTCTCAGCAAAACTGTTCCAAGCTCCACAGCAATGATCTTTAGGCATTCAATTACTTTTCTAGCCCATAGTTCCAAATGCTTCCAAAATCCTTCCCCAAAACACCAAGGTCAGGTCTGTCACAGCAATAGCTGATACCAATTTCTGTTGTATTTTGTCTTCCATTGCTGTGACAAAACACTCTGACTGACACCAACTTGGGGAGGAAAGGGTTTATTCAGCTTACATCTTCTGGGTCACCGTTCATCACTTAGGGAGTCCAAGGCAGGAACTCAGGGCAGGAACCCGGAGGCAGAAGCTGAAGCACAGGCCATGGAGGAATGCTGTTCACTGGCTTGCTCCCCTGGCTCATGCCCAGTCTGCCTTCTTATACAGTACCCAACAAACTGCCCAGGGTGTCACCACTCATTGTGGGCTGGGCCTTCCCACACTGTTGGACAATCAGGACAATACTCTACAGATGTGGCCACAGGCCAGTCCAGTGGAGCCAATTCCCCAATTGAGGCTCCCTCAACCCAAGTGTGTCAAGTTGACACTAAAGCTCTCCAGCACAGTGGTCCCAATTAGATTTCTCTTTACTTGTACAACTCATGTGTGTAGTGTCTTCAGCAATATGGTGTTTTCATCACAGCCCATTTTAATTGGTCTCTTACTTTATTCTGTTTTTGAGTTCTTTATATAATATATATGCTAATCCTATGTCAGATTATATAGTAGGCAAATATTTTCTCCCATCTTGTGGGCTGCTTCTTCATTTTGCCATACATAAGCTATTCATTTCACTGAAGCCCACTTGTCAACTTTGGGTCTTATTCCATGAGCTGCAAGAATTTTGGTTAGAGAATACTTACTTGTGCTTTTAAGTTGAAGTATTCTGCCTGACTTGTTCTCTGGCACTTTTAGGGTATGAAGATTAGGTTGAAATCCTTGATCCATTTGGAGTTGAATTTCATGTAAGATGAAGTATAAATATCTAGTTTCATAGCCAGGTGTGATGGTGCACGCCTTTAATCCCAGCACCCGGGAGGAAGAGGCAGGCAGATTTCTGTGAATTCAAGGCCAGCTTGGTCTACATATCGAGCTCCAGGCCAACTGGGACTAAAGGGAGACCATGTCTCAAAAAGAACAAACAAAAAACAGAGATCTAGTTTCACTTTCTAAATGCCAATATTCAGGTTTCTCGGCACCATTTCTTGAAGATGCTCTCTTCTCCAATGTGTACTTCAGCATATTGTCAAAGAACAAGAGGCTTTGGTTATGTGAAGAAGCTATATCTGGGTCCTCTATTCCATTCCATTGGTCCATGGATCTGTTTTTGTGTCAGTACCATGCTTCTTTTATTACTATGTTCCAGTAGTATAATTTGAAATCAGCTGTGGTGATACCTCATGCAATATTATGTTTGTTCAGAATTGGTCTGATTATCCTTTTCTTCTGTGCTTTTATAAATATTTGGAGATTGGGTTTTATATGTCAGTGAAGAAAAGTACTTGTATTTTTGGGGGGTTGCATTGAATCTATAGGGTGTTTTTGATAGGATGACTATTTTCACAATATGAACCCTGCCAATACATGAGCATGGGATGCCTTTTTATCTTCTGGCATCTTCCTCAATTTCTTTCTACAATGTTTTAAGTTTTCCATTATAGAGGTCTTTCATTTCTCTGGTTAAGTTTATTTACAAGTATTTGCTTTTTTGTATGGCTATTGTGAATAGGATTGTTTACCTGATTTACTTTTCAGGATAATTATTCTTAGTATAGAGAAATGTTACTAGTTTGTACTAGTATATAAACAGTTTGATATTTGGTTTGTTAATTTTTTATTGTGTCACTTTTCTGAAAGTATTTATCAGTTCTGAATGAGTTGGGACCTTTCTTCTCAGCCATACTGAGATAGCCATGGCTCACAGCTAGAATGGCTTGATACTGAACTCTACTTATGCAAAGATTGGTAACAATGAGTTGACACTTGGTTCAACCAATGAGCCAGGGATATCTGCAGCCACAAAGCCTGGCAGGTGCCACACATCTGGTCCCATTCAGCCCAAAGTGAGATGCTCCAAAGTGAAATATCACATCAGTGCTGATCTGATATGGGCTTCAGCCAGGGACTGTTCAGGTTATCTGGAATCCAGGAGAAAGTGACCCAGTCTACTGACTTCTCTATGGACCCAAGAAAGCTGAACAAAGCCACTGAATCCCTACAAGACAATGGGCAGTGATTTAAGAAGTACTACTCTAAGTTCATCCCTTTCCCCAAGAATCCTTCTTTCTCCATAAAGGAAGAACACTCTTCTGAAGAATTCAAAATGGCCTCCCAGAGAACAGGACCAGTGATGCCAACATAGGATGTCTATAAAAAGGAGAGAGCCAAAATTTATCAGTGAAAATAGTAAGAACTTCATGATATTTGCCAGTTATTGTATAGCCTGTGCTAATACAGGGCTCTCTGACATATGAACAACAACAACAAAAAAAGGAAGCTGCAGAGCAAGATGTTGAAAAGTAATGCTGAGTTGGGGAATTGTAACAAATTTTCAGTAAAGAGGGAATAAAGGTTTGGGTGGAATCTTAAGGGTCTTTTGAGTATATAATTATATTATTGGCAAGTAGGGATACTTTGACTTCTTTTCAAATTTATATCACTTTTGTTCCTTCTCTTGTCTTACTCTAGTTAAGACATCAAGCAGGAGTCAGTGAGGTGCTGGTGAGTCAAGGCAGACCTGCCTTGTCCCCTGGGGGGCATGCCACCTGCACCTGGAAGTCCCAACTTAGAATTCAGACACCCACTCAGAGTAAGTGAGGTTCCAGTGAGGTAAGATGGACTTGCCTTGTCCCTCGGTGGGCATGCCACCCACCTCTGGAATTCCCAGCTCAGACTCCAGACACCTGCCTGGAGTCAGTGAGGTGCAGGCTACCTGCCTTGTCCCTTGGGGGGTACGCTACCTGCCCCAGGAAATCCCAGCTCAGACTATAGACACTTGGTCAGAGTCAGTGAGGTTCCAATGAGTCAAGGCAAAGCTGCCTTTACCCTTGGGGGCTACCCAAGCCAACACCCCCCCAGCCTCTGTCATACTTCATCCTGGTGGAGTTCTGGTGCAGAGGACCTAACAGGTGGAGCATTGGTGATTATAGTCTGTGAAGCCAACATTGAGGTGCCAGAATTAAAAAAAAAACCCACAACAAATAAACAGACAAATCCACATGCCAAAGAAACGAAGAAAAAACAATGCCAGAAAAGCTCATAATAAAGCCACACCGAACTCTACCTTCCCTACAAAAGATGCCTACAATGAGATCTCCCCGAGGAAAGAAGCAAAGATACCGACCTTAGAACAACTGTAGACATATTCAAAGAAATCAAAGAAGGGAAGAGAATGAAAAACTCAGGAAGGACCTAGAGAGAGATAATGACAAACTCTGGAAGGAAGTCAAAACGCTGAAAAGATCCCAGGCCAAAATGAAAAAAAAAAAAAAGGAAAATGACCAACGAACCAAGGAGCTACAAGATGAGAATGACAGGCTCCAGAGGGAAGTGGAAAATCTAAATAAATCACAGGATGAAATGAAAAAAAGATATTGAACATTCATCCAACCACCAGGAAAGGATGGGGGAAAGCCACAGAAGAAGAAGGGAAGAAGCAGAAAAAGGAATATCAGACTTGCAGGATAATACAGAGCAACTAGAAAGCTCAAGTAAAGATTACAAAAAATTTTAAAAAACTCAAGATTGGAACAACCAGGAAATGTGGGACACTATGAAAAGACCAAACCTCTGCACCATAGGGATAGAGGAGGGAGAGGAGTTCCAAGACAACACTACTGACCAGATCTTCAACAGGATAATAGAAGAAAATTTCCCCAAACTGAAAAACGACAATCCCATACAAATACAAGAAGCACATAGAACGCCATATAGACAGGACCAGAAAAGAAACTCCACCTGCCATATAATTGTTAAAACACAAGATGCTCAAAATAAAGACAAAATACTGAAAGCCATGACAGAAAAACAACAAGTTACATATAAGAGGAAACCCATCAGAATCACAGCTGATTTCTTAGTCCAAATGATGAAAGCTAGAAGAACGTGGACCAAAGTATTCCCTGTGCTAAACGACTTCAGATGCCAACCCAGACTACTATATCGAGCAAAAATACCAATTATAGTTGAAGGAGAAAGAAAAATCTTTCATGACATAGACAAGATGAAAGAATACATGTTTAAAAAACCAACACTTGAGAAAATCCTCGAAGCAATCCAAAAAAACAGAGGAAAGGAGCAACTATCCCTAAGCAATTAAAGAGAGAAAGCAACAAAATCATAACAGAGTAAATATAAACCTATACCAAGAATGAAAACAAAAAAATAAGGTAAAAGGAAGCAACACACATCTCTCAATAATAACCTTAAATATTATTAGTCTAAACTTCCCAATCAAAAGGCATAGACTGGGAGAATGGTCTAGGAAACTGAACCATTCTATATGTTGTCTACAAGAAACCCATCTCACCCTCAAAGACAGACACCACCTTAGAGTCAAAGAATGGGAAAAAAATATAACAAGAAAATATTCCAAAAACAAGCTGGAGTGGCTATTCTAATATCAGAAAAAATAGATCTCAAAGTAAAATTAATCATAAGAGACAAAGAAGGCCATTACATCCTCATCAAAGGAAAATAAACCATGAAGACTTCACAATTCTAAATGTCTATGTATCAAACTTTGGTGCACCTAACTTTATAAACACAACTCTGCAGGACCTCAAGATACAGATTAATTCTAACACACCAATAGTGGGAGACTTCAACACCCCACTGAGCCCCTTGGATAGATCAACAGGACAAAAAAAATAAAGATACATCAGAACTGAACAATACAATACACCAAATGGACCTCACAGCCTTCTACAGAATAGTCCACCCAAATACAAAAAAGTATACTTTCTACTCAGCACCTCATGGAACATTCTCAAAAATCAACCACATACTGGTGCACAAAAGGAACCTCAACAAATAGAAAAGGATAGAAATTATTTCATGCATTCCATCAGACCACAGTACAATAAAGCTCAATATGAACACCAGAATAGTTCTAACAGGCTACAAGAACATATGGAGACTAAAGAACACAATCCTGAATAACAAATGGGTCAGGGAAGAAATAAAGAGTGAAATAAAAGTATTCATGAACTGAACCAAAAAGACAATACAACACAACAAAACCTGTGGGATACTTTATTTTTATTTATTTATTTTTTAAAGAAACTCTTGGAGATTTTAATTGGAATTGCATTAAATCTATACAAGAGTTTGGGTAGAATGGACATTTTTACTATATTAATTTTCCCAATCCATGAGCATAGGAGGTTTTTCCATCTTCTGTTGTCTTTATCAATTTCTTTTTTCAAGGGTTTAAAATTTTTGTTGTAGAGATCTTTGGTGTCTTTGGTTAGGTTTGCTCCTAGGTATTTTATTGTTTTTGAGATTATTGTGATTGGGAAGGTATCCTTGAATTCCTTCTTCAGTTGCTTGTTTTTGTTGTAAAGAAAGGCTACTGGTTTCTCTAAGTTAATTTTGTATCCTGCCACTTTACCGAAGCTCTTAATCATTTCTAGGAGTTTTCTGGTGGAGTTTTTAGCATCCCTTAAATAAACAATCATATCATCAGCAAAAAGGGATAGCTTGACTTCCTCTTTTCCAATTAGTGCCCTTTAATTTCCTTTTCTTGCCTTATTGCCCTAGCAAGTGTTTCAAGCACTATATTGAAGAGGAGTGGTGACAGATGGCAGCCTTTCCAAGTTCTTACCTTTAAAGGGAATGCTTCTGTCCTTTCCCCATTTAGGATGATATTGGCTGTGGTTTTCCTGTATATGGCTGTGATTACATTGAGGAATTTGATACTTTAAAAGCAGTCTTGGGATGGAAATATATAGTGCTAAGTGCCCACGTAAAACAAAAACAAAATCAAAACAAAACAAAACAAAAAACAGAAAGGGAACAAATAAATGATCTAATACTGCAGCTAAAAACACTTGAGAGAAAACAACAAATGAACCTTAAACCCAACAGACAGGAAGAAATAACAAAAATCAAAGCAGAAATCAATGAAGTAGAAACAAAGAAAACAATACTAAAATCAACGAATCCAAAAACTCTAGCCCACTTAACAAAAAAATAAAAAAGAGACAGAGAGAGAGCAACTCCAAATCAATAGTATTCGTGATGAAAGGGGAAACATCACAGCAGACAAAGTAAAGAGGGCAGACAATCATATGGGGATATTTCAGAAACCTATACTCCACTAAATTTGAAAAACCTAAGACAAAAGGATGAATATTTAAAAGCCTGGGAAGTACAAAGCTTAACCAAGAAGAGACTGACAGTTTAAACAGACACATAATATTGAGGAAATTGAATATGTAATTAAATACCTCCTAATGGAAAAAAACCCCATCCAGATGGTTTCATGGCAGAATTCTATAAAACATTTAAAGAGGTCCTACAACCATTGCTACTCAAAATTTTTAGAAAGATACAGAGGGAATTCTTCCAAATTCCTTCTATGAAGCTAACCTCACTCTAATACCAAAACCAGGCAAAGATGCAAGCAAAAAAGAAAGCAATAGACCCATATCACTAATGAACATAGATGCAAAAAATCTCAGCAAAATACTTGCAAATCTCATACAGACCCACATCAAAAAGATCATCCATCATGATCAAGTTGGATTCATACCAGAGTTGAGTTGCAGGGATGGTTTAACATACATAAATTAATAAATATCATAAAACACATAAAGGGACTGAAAGACAAAAATCACACGACCATCTCAATGGATGCAGAAAAAGCATTCGACAAGATCCAGCATCCCTTCATGTTTAAAGTCCTAGAGAGAATAGGACTGAAAGGAACATTCCTCAACACGATCAAAGCCATATATAACAAATGCCCTGCCAACATCATCCTAAATGGAGAAAAATTGGAACCATTTCCCTTAAAGGTGGGAACCCAGCAATGCTGCCCCCTCTCACCACTCCTCTTCAACATAGTGCTTGAAACACTTGCTAGGACAATAAGACAAGAGAAGGAAATTAAAAGCATACTAATCAGAAAAGAATAAGTTAAACTATCCCTTTTTGCAGATGATATGATATTTTACCTAAGGGTTGCTAAAAATTCCACCAGAAAAGTTATAGAAATGATTAAGAGTTTTAGTAATGTGTTGGGCTACACAATTAACCTAGAAAATTCAGTAGCCTTTCTTTACACAAACAATAAACAAGTGGAGAAGGAATATAAGAAGACCTTCCCACTTACGTTAGCCTCAAAAATAGTGAGATACCTGGGAACAAAGCTAACCAAAGATACCAAAGACCTCTACTACAAAAAATTTAAACCCTTGAAGAAGGAGATTGAAAATGACATCAAAGATGGAAAGATCTCCCATGCTCATGGATTGGGTAAATTAATATAGTAAAAATGTCCATTTTACCCAAATCGATATACAGATTCAGTGCAATCCCAATCAAAATTCCTATGAGCTTCTTCACAGACTTGCAAAAAGTCCTTAAATTCATATGGAAAAACAAAAGACCCTGAGTAGCTAAAGCAACCCTGAGTGAAAAATCCAATACAGGGGGGATTTCCCTACCAGACTTCAAACTATATTACAGGGCCATAGTCATAAAGACAGCCTGGTACTGGCACAAAAACAGACCTGTTGACCAATGGAACAAAAATCGAAGATCCAAGCTTGAGCTCATACAATTTCAGCCATCTCATATTTGACAAAGGGGCAAAAACCCCTCAGTGGAGAAAGGATAACATCTTCAGCAAATGGTGCTGGCAAAATTGGATCATCATCTGTAGAAGAACAAAATTAACCCCCTAACTCTCACCCTGTACAAAAATCAACTCCAAGTGGATCAAAGATCTCAACATGAAGCCTGAAACCCTGAAGCGATAGAAGAAAAGTTGGCAGCAACCTACAAGACTTAGGTATAGGAAAAGTCTTTCTAAATCAGATAGCAGCTTCACAGGAAGTAAGGTCAACAGTCAAGAAATGGGACCTCATAAAACTCCACAGCTTCTGTACAGTGAAAGAAACAATCAAGGAGGTAAAGAGAAAACCCACAGAGTCGGAGGAAATCTTTACCATTGATACATCTGATAGAGCATTAACATCAAGAATATATAAACACTTAAAAAACAAAGAAGTGGGGGGATCGCTATATCAGACTTCAAACTATACTACAGGGCTATAGTCATAAAAAAACAGCCTGGTACTGGCACAAAAACAGATCTGTTGACCAATGGAACAAAACCAAAGATCCAAATCTGAGCACATACAATTTCAGCCATCTTATATTTGACAAGGGGGCCAAGAAGAAGCCACGATGGAGAAAAGACAGCATCTTCAGCAAGTGGTCTTGGCAAAACTGGATCACCACTTGGAGAAGAATGAAATTAAACCCCTACCTCTCGCCCTGTACAAAAGTCAACTCCAGATAGATCAAAGACCTCAATGTGAAACCCCAAACTCTGAAGGTGATAGAAGAAAAAGTTGGCAGCAGACTACAAGACATAGGCATAGGAAAAGACTTCCTAAATCAGACAGCAGCTGT
>VZQC01003602.1:258960-289690 GCA_009823505.1 Rhizomys pruinosus
TAAAGATGGCTGAGAAACATCTTAAAAAGTGTTCAACATCATTAATAATTAAGGAAATGCAAATTAAAACCACTCTCAGATATCATCTCACTCCAGTGCGGCTAGCTAAGATCAGGAAAACAAAAGACAGATGCTGGAGAGGTTGTGGAGAAAGGGAAACATTCATCCACTGCTGATGGGAATGTATACTTGTACAAAAACTATTGAAAGCAGTGTGGAGAACCCTTAAATGACTCAGAATGACCCTACCATCTGACCCAGTCATACTACTCCTAGGTATATGCCCCAAAGATTCATCTTACCACAAAGATATACGCACATCCATGTTTATTGCAGCTCTCTTCACAATAGTGAAGAGCTGGAACCAACCCAAATGCCCCTCAACAGACTAGTGGATGACAAAAATATGATACATCTACACAATGGAGTACTATTCAGCAGTAAAGAAAGATGGCATTATGAACTTTGCAGGTAAATGGATAGAGCTCAAAGCCATTATGCTGAGTGAAGTAATACAGTCCCAGAAAGACAGAAGGAGAATGGTTTCCCTTAATTGTGGATGCTAACACCAAATCCCCCAAAAGAAAAGCAAGCTGAATGACATTATTGTTTTTGACATTATCATTTATATTTCTGTTTATCTGAAAGCAACTATGATGTTATAATTTGAATCTCCCAATGAGCTCTAGAATCCACCCACCATTTATTTTCAGACTCTGCAATTACTGTATATTGGTGAAGAGTATATATCCATATTTTGGAGTAATATAAGATTAATGGAGGAAAATGTGAATTCCCAAGCATTAAAAAAAAGACCGAGAGAAAGATGCAGGGCAGTTATGGCAGAATGCATAATCTGGGGTGGGGTGGGGTGGGGGGAAGGGAAAGGGAAATATGCCTGAACTGAGTTGAAAAATTATATATAAAATACACAAAACATCAATAAAAAGAAGTAAACAATAAAAAAGACATCAAGCTCTATATTTAAATAGAATGAGGATAGTTGACACCCCTGTCCTGTTCCTGATCATTGTGGAACATCTTGATGTTAACTGTGTTTTTTCTTCTACTTTTCTTGAGTTTGGCTTATTGTTTTTCTAATGTCTCCTTAAGATGAATTATTAAGTTCTTACTCTGAAATTTATCAAGTTTTCAATAGGAAATTAGCTCTTGTGGTGATTTAAATGGGAATCATCCCCCACAGGCTCAAGTATTTTAATATTTGGGCCTAAGTTTGTGGTGCTGTTTGGGAACATTATGGGGAAGCAATGCCTTTCTGGAGGCTGTACCTCACTAGGTCAGGCTTTGAGAGTTCCTCATCTTCCCCACTTGCAGTTTGTTCTCTCTGCTCCATGTTTGTGGTTGAGGATGTGAGCTCACCACTTTCTCTTCAGGCTTCCCTATCTGCCACTTGTTGCCATGCCAAGTTGCTGCCAACTTCCCTGATGGAAGAATAATTCAAAATTTATTATTCCATATGTAGCTTTTGTTCATGGTGTATTACAATAGCAATGGAAAGCAACTGATATAGCACAATGAGGGTCCCCATTAGGGCTGCCTTATCATAACCAATAGATTTTGGTATGTTGTTTAATTTTCTTTAAATTGTAGGGTTTTTATTTCCTTCTTTATTTCTTTGATCCAATTATCATTCAGTTTTATGTTGTTTAGTCTTCATCAGTTTGTCTACTTTTTGTAGCTTCAATTGTTCTTGGTACCTAGCTTTATTCTACTGTGGACAAAGAGAAGAAAGGATGCTATTTCAATTTTCCTGCATTTGTTTTGAATTAATCTAAATCCTAATATGTGGCTTATTTTCGTGAAAGTTCCATTGACAGTTTAGAAGAATATGTAATTGTTAGAATTAATGTGGGTTTTTCTGTATATGTCTGTTAGGTCTACTTGATGTATGATGCCATATAATTTCAATGTTTCTCTGTTTAATTTTTGTCCTAATAACTTATCTTTTGGTGATAATAGGATATTGGAGTAACTGAGGATCACTGAGTTGTGGTTAATCTGTGTTTTAGATCTAGTAGCAATTATTATAAAATAATGATTATGAACACAAGCACACTCAATTTTATAATAATTTCTACTATTAAACTAAAAAATAATCAGACATAGCTATTCTAATATCTGAAGAAATATACTTCAAACTAAAGCTTCTCTGAAGTGATAAGGAAAGACTTTTCATAGTCAAGACACATGGTGTTTTAGGACTTAGTAAAAGTAAAAGTAAACATGTGTATATTAAACAACATTGGTTTACAGAATCTGATAAAAATGGTAATGCATCTGAATTAAATGGAGATATAATTCGCTGTTGCCCACATTTGCTTTACATAAAATCTGTAGAGCAAGAACTTTGGGATTGACACATACAAATGTTCTCTATAATTTCTCTGTTGTACAGTATCACCTTGTAGCATTCTCTTTAAGATGATTTAACGTAAAAATTAAGTTTGCTTCCCAAGTTAATCATATATAGTCACCCAAAACAACATGGGTGAATTTGATGAATCTATTACCTTGCTCACTATAGTCATGTATAAACAACTAAAATCTTCTGGGAACTCATACGCTAAAAAAAAGGGGGGGGATACCAGAAGACATGAAACCTTTTCATCAAACCCCTTCAATTCAAATCTTAAAACTAACTATGGGAAAAGATTGTTTCCAACAGACAAAATGTCACCAACTTAAACGGCTGAGAAAGAAAAGATACAGGTTTGCATTGAGTAGGATGTACAAAAATTGGTCAACGGAAAGGCTGACCCTCTGAACATTCAAAGGAAGAAAGCCTCAGATTGCCATAAACATCGAACCCCTCTGGATCCTACATGTAACAACTATTATAATGAGTCCTAATGAAACTTACCTTCTAGGTGCCACAAAGGTCTGATATGAGAGACTTTCTTGCCTCCCACCCATAGAACAAGAGAAATATGACAATGATGAGGTCGTTCTCCAACTGTAAATTGGAGACAACTATTGTAGAGGTAATCTTATAAAACCCGTAAAACTGCTTTTTCTCTTATTTGACTACTAGACATGGAACTGTGGAAGGATTACTCTCTGTTCAGAACAAAATATAATACTAAAGTCCTAGGGCTACGCACTCAGGCAAAAATATTAATACAGAGCTCTGACAAGCACAATGGATGTTCTACCAGGTGGATGTGGCCAGGGGATCCAAGGCCCACAAAACGTAAGGGCTCCTTGCCTCTAAGTTGGGATACCTACAGGAGGAGAGGCAAAAGACCCTGCTGTCCGAAGAGCACGACTTATACATGGGAGGGATGTATTGAGACCACACATGCGAAGCCGTACAGATGGCCTCTGCAATGCCAGAGAGTCGTAACCCAAGCCACTAAAACCAATAAAGCAATATGGGTCTTCCCCTGAGTCAAGCAAGACTCCACCGTCTAGCACCAGTCGTACACCTCACCTGACCTGGAAGAGTACGTGCAGCAGAGGCGCCCATTGTGCCTGTACTTATCCCAAATCTAATTGGCTATTGCTCTCCCCTGGGAGAAATAAACCGCATCTGACTCTGCACACAAGCTTACATCCTTCTACAGGTTAATGTTATAAGGCCACAGTATAGACCCTGTGTCAATTTATAAACATAGAATACCACAAATAATAACCAAAAAAACCACTAATACAGAAGCACTCACTTTTTTTATCACAACTATCTCTATATCACGAATCTAACAAAACGTGGAAAATACTCTTGGTCATTCCATGGATGTAACCCAATTAGTCCATATCTACACACTCGTGTCCCATGACTCCTACTACAAACAAGTAAACCTCCACACCCATTTAAACAACCATTGGTCCTGTTTACCCTTAGTAACATATACCTTCACTCACTTCATTACATCTAATGTGCTTGTTCTCTAATAGTATGCGATTCGATAATATTCGCCAGGATGTCATGGACTGTACAGCCCATGGTACAATGCAAACAAGCCAGATTGACCAGCAGTCCCGAAAGAGTCATACCAGCTCACGCGAGACTAGTCGTGGGACTGCTACTACCTTTTCCATCCTGAGCCTTCGGCCCTCTCGTCAACCTAGTGGAACCAACTCTGCGGAAGATCGACAGCTGGCGTGGTAGAATGCTAGGGGCTGCATGTGGGGTGATATTTGAAACTACAATCAATGTTGTAGTCTGACACTTCCACCGTTGATCAACTTGAAATGAACGCAACAAGTCGACTCTGCTCACCCCACACAATTGATTGGTGGGGCTTGTATGGTTTGGGCATAAAGCCCCACGTACCGATAGTTTCGACTGATGAACGGATGCCCTTGTACTCATGTGATTATCATCGTATAGCTACAAATATGAATAAAACGAAAACTGACGCACCGAAGATGCAGGCAGTTCATAGGCGGAAATGATGCGATGAATCTGCGCGATCTGGGGGGGGGGTGGTGAAAGGGAAATAAGCCTAAAATGAATTGGAAAAAAAAAAAAAAAAAAAAAAAAAAAAAAAAAAAAAAAAAAAAGATCAGTCCACCAATGACTATGAAAAGTCTTTCCTTATCACTTCAGAGAAGCTTTAGTTTGGTGCTTGGATTACCTATTCTGACTTTACCATATGATGGATTCTATCACTGATGATGAGGTACGATTTTTGGAGACAGCCAAAACATGGAAATTTTTCATAATCCAACATGATAATCATGTCTTTTTATTGAGAAATTTGTGAATTAATTTGTTTTGAGTACCTATGATTATGATTTTCCCCTACTGTGGATTCTATTATTGATGATGGTATGTGGATTTGGAAGAAAGCAAAAGTATGGAAATTGTTTTCTAATCAAACTGACAGTCTGTGTCTTTTTATTGAGAAATTGGTAATTTAATCCAGAGTGGCGTTTTCTTATAACTTTTTTGATTAACTATTCTGGTTTTCTTTATTTTCTCCCTATAACTCCTTGCTCTATTTATTCTTATATTTAGACTGAAGTATTCTTTAAGTGGCTTTTGTAGACCTTGTTTAGTAGTCATATGTTATTTAGTATGTTTTATTATTGGAAGTTTTTATTTCTTCTTCATCATTAATGGATAGTTTTCCTTGGTAGAGTGAATAGTCTGAGCTAGGAGTTGTAACCTCTCAGAACTTTGACAGATTCTTATGAACAATCATCTGTTATTCTGGTAGATTTGCACTTATATGTGACTTGGCTGTCTTGTGAAACTTTAAAATCACACTTTTTTTAGTATTTTATCTATAATATGTCATGGAAGTTTATTTTCTGGCCTTGTGCATTTGGTGTTCTGAGGCCTCTTGTATCAGGATAGATACCTGTATCTATATGATGTTATTAAAGATGCTGACAATGTACTCGGCTTGGAATTGATCTCTGTGCAAAATCTTAGTAGCTTTCCTCTTTCTGTAGAATTTCTAAGTAGCTACAGTTGGTTTGTTTGTGTTTTTTTTTTTTTATTAGTTGTGATTTTATTTGATTTTGTGTTCCAGTTCCTCTACCTTGTCTTCAAATCTCGATGTTTTCTTTTCTACATGATCATCTGTTTCATTTTTGTTTGGGTTCATATTGACACTTCTATCACTTTCATGAATTTGGTTGTTGTATTCTGGATCATCTTCATTATTTCATTCATCCATTACTTTCTTGGATTTTTTGTTTTTGTTTTATTCTCTTCAAGTTAATTCAGTTGTTAGTTTATGTCTTCTTTAATGCTTTGAGCTTGTTGAGGATATTTATAATCATTCCTTTGAATTTTTTGTCTTTTTTTTAACTTGCTCTACTTAGATGATAAGTATTGGTGATTTTATAGTGAATTTGATTTATTGCATTTCTTATGTTTTTGCAATGAGACTTAGTCATCTGAATTTAAGTTGCTAGTTGTCATTTTGCATGAGATTTTAGCCCAGTAGTCTGGAATTCCAAATCAAAGTGCCATCAACCCTGATAGGGAATTTAGGGGAAAGGGGATATTGTAGCTCACAGTTCTAGGCTACAATACATCATTGTTAAATAAAGGTGGCAGGAACTTAAAGCATTTAGTCATATCACATCGATAGTAAATAACAGAGAGAAATGAATGCATGCATACATTGAATGCTTAGCTCCCTTTATCCATTTTACACAGCCAAGAGACACAATGTGGGCTCAGTCTTCCCACATCAATTACTATTATCAAGAAAATCCCCCCTCCCCCACACAGGCCGAACTTATCTAGACAATTGTCCACTGAGTCTTTCCCCAGGTTATCAGATTGTGCCATTTTGATAAAACTAACCACCACATTCTGTCATGCTCTTGGGCATTCTCCCTTTTCAATGTATGATGTTTCTCTTAACCTTAAAATTTATATCAAAAAGGACTGGTTCTTCTTATTGGCCCACCCTTACTTCTCTAGCTCTCCTGACTCTTGTAATTACTACTCTCTACCCTCTTTTCTCTGTACTGAAATCATCCTAGAAGGGATGAACATGTTTTTTTTTTATTGATGCTTTGTGTAATTCATACATCATTTTCCAGTTCAGTTCAGGCATATATCCCCTTCCCTTTCCCCCAGCCCACCCCTACCCATCCCAGATCATGCATTCTGCCATAAGTTTTCTGCATCTTTCTCTGCTTTTTTGTTTTTTGTTTTCATTTTTTTTAACAATAAGTGATAATTTGTGAGTACAAGCATTCTTCATGTAAAACCAATTTGCAAGCAGTTGTGCCCAAACCCACACAGCTCATGGGTCCCACCATCCAGCAGGGGGGGCTTGTATGTTCAATCAAGTTGATCAAATGAGTGTCCAGTCTATATTGTTGTAGTTTCACCATTAACCCCAATCTCAGCCCTTACATTCTACCACGCCCCCTCTTCCGCAGATTGTTCCCTAGGCTTAGAAAAGGGGCACAGGTGGATGAGAAGCAAAACACTCTACTTTCTCTGGAGCTGATGTCTTGGTCTCTAGTCAGTTCTGGCTGTTTTCTTTCATGGGCTGCCAGCTTGTCCAGGCATAACCTTTCGATCCTACTAATGAAGCACATGCAATTAGATATTTAGGTATTTAAACAGTATAATATATAGCCTTTCGATCCTACTAATGAAGCACACACAATTAGATATATGGGTATTTAAACAGTACTAATTGTTATGGTAGGTTACTTTGGTATAGACACAGATGTTTGGATGGTATGTTAATTCATGATCTACATTTTCTTCTGTCAAGTATGGCAGGGTCTTCGTGTGGTTTATAACATCTCCTAACCATTAGAGGATGTAAGCTTGTGGCATCAGCCGTGGGTTATTCCTCCAAGGAGAGAGCTAATAGCCAATTAGATTTGGGATATACAGACATATGGCTGCCACTGCTGCACAGTATTTCCAGGCAGATGAGGTGTAGCTGGTGCTGACGGAGGAGTCTTGCTTGACTCAAGGAGACCTATATTTGCTTTATTGGTTTAGTGGTCTTTGGTAACACTCTCTGGCATCCCAGAGACCATCTGTATACTTGCAAGTGCGGTCTCCATACATCTTTCCCATGTTTATATCAGGTCTTCAACAGCAGGGCCTTATCGCCTCTCTTCCTGCAGATATCCCAGTTTGGAGGCAAGGAGCCTTTACCATTTGTGGGGGCTTGGATCCCCTGGCCAACATCTCCTTGGTAGAATAATCCATTGTTGATGTCAGAGCTCCTGTATTAATATATTTTGTTTAAGTGCATAGCTTAAGGAGACTTTAGCATTATATTTGGTTCTGAATAGAGAATAATCCTTTTCACAGTTTCTATGTCCATTAGTCAATTAAAGAAGGCAGTTTTACTGATTTTACAAGAGAATACCTCTATAACAGCTGGCTCCAATCTACAGCTGGAGAACGACCTCATCATCATCATATTTCTCCTTATTCTATGGGGGGGAGTTAAGAAAGTCTCTTGTATTAAAACCTTTGCGGCACCTAGAAGGTAAGCTTCGTTAGGAATCATTAAAAATAGTTGTTACTAGTAGGATCCACAGAGGGGCCTGATGTCTGCAGCAATCTGAGGCATTTCTTCCCTTCAATGCCCAGAGGAGTCAATCCTTCTGCTGGCACTTTCTGGTACATCCTACTCACTGCAAAGCTGCATTTTCTTTCTCAGCCATTAAGTTGGTGATACTCTGGCCTGTTGGAACATACAAATCCTTTCCCATAGTTAGTTTTAAGATTTGGGTTGCAAGGTTTTTTGACAAAAAGTTTTCATATCTATCTATATCCCCCTTTTTTATTTAAGGTTTTTATTTTTGACCCATGAGTCTCAAAAAAGCAGTTGTTTTATACATACCTATAGGGTGGAATCAAGGCACAGATTTCATCAAGTTCACCCATGCTGTTTTGGGTTACTGTATGTGATTAACTTGGGAAACAAAGTTTATTTTTGAGTTAAATCATCCTATAGGTGAAAGAGATTGCTACCAGGTGATACTATATGACAGCAAAATTATAGAGAACATTTGTTTATACCAATCTCAGAGTAATTGTTATACAGATTTTAGTTAAAGCTAATGTGGACAACAGCAATTTATATCACCAATTAACTCAGATGGGGATGAACATGTTTTTAAAAGTAATTCGTGCTCCTCCATTTTGTTGTCATACTCTGGAGACAATGGACCCTAGGAAATGGGAATTGCCTCAGAAATCTCATTCTGGGAAAAGGAAGAGGTTGAGGTCCTAGTATGAATGAGAGGGGGAATCTTGCCTTCCAGGAAGTAATTTCACCCAGTTTCTGAGAACTTGTCAGACCACCTTGCTAGGAACATTGGCGTTTAGAGCAATGATTTTGGGTAGAATCATACCTTAACTAGCACTGATTAGTTATACATACTTCTTTATTTTCCAAAGCCAATTTTTATTGAAGCTTTGTGCATTTCATACAAAATTTCTCAACCAAATCTAGACCCATTCCCCCTTCCTTGCCCAACGCCCACATCAGAGCTCATGCTTTTTGCCAAGCATGTTTTTCACCTTTCTCTCAGGCTCATTTAAAATTTTCGATGCAGAAGTTTACTGTTTCCGGCAGAAGTGCACTATTTCAGTCAGTTCTTTGACCCAGTCTTTGATTGTTGTTGTTGTTGTTGTTGTTTCTTCCAATTTGTATCATGCCAAAATATGCAATATGCATGCCCCACATATATCAAGACTATGATGTCATAGGTTTTAGCATCTTCAGCATATGATTTCTTTTTTTTTTTTTCTTTATTAGGCTGAAAGATGTTATATTTTCCTTAAGGAAGTGTTTGAAGGCTCTTCCTCAGCAAGCCCAAACAAAAATCAGTCCTGCCCTTGTGCTCACACACTGGGTTCTTCCCTTCCCATGGTCACCAAATGAGGTCCGGTAAGTACCGCGTCCTGTCTTGATCTTCCTGTACTGGTCTCTGTGATACAGCCTGGGTAGTCCAACAATGGCAGTCTATACTCTGAAGAGAGTAGTTGCTCAGTTCACAAGCTGGATATCTCAGTAGTCCCCATCTGGCACTGAAGGTCTGGAGGTTTCTTGGAGAGACATGAGTCTTCAGTCCATATTGGAAGGTTGAGAAGCTGTGTCTCATGTCTTCGAAGGATGGCAAAAGCAGTGGCAGCCACGGGGTAGCTGTGCTTGCCAGTAAGAAATGAAGAGAGGTGAAACAACAATTTTTTTTTCTTTTTGTATTTTTACTAAGGTCTCACATTTTATTCCTGAAGTACAATTTCTCAGGACTTACTAATTATTTATTTCTGGTTATACTTTCCTTTTGGAAATTCACAGCTACACAGTTAGCCAAGGTTTTTGTTTTCTCAAGGTCAGTTGTGGATCTGGTCCTCAGGGGTCACTTGGTAGGTTTTTTTTTTTGGGGGGGGGGACAGGAGGAAGCCCTTGGCTTCTTTTGGCTTTTCATTTAACAGTTCTGAGGACAAAGTCAGATTTTGTCATACCAGGCTTCCCTTTTTGAAGTATGAGCAGACTTTCCTCTTTACAGACTGGACACTAGCTGAAGTCCCATTAGTGGATCTCCAAGACCTCCCTGCACAGGAAGACTTGTGACTCACATTTGCAGGACAAGTTATGCATACTTCTTATTTAACCTGAAACTTGTGTGAAGCTTCTGAAAATGGACTTGAGGTGTCAATGATCTCTTTACTCCTTTTGCCAATGTGGCTATATTGAATTAATTTCCTTTTTCTCCTTTGCAGTATTTTTTTTCCTTGAACTTACCTACTGAGGATGGCTGATGGTGGTCCCTGGTTTGCTAGCATTGCCAATGCCCAGACTCTGACCCTAGCAGCTACTTCAGCCTCTTGTCTAACATGTTTCTTTCATTCAGAAAACATACAAGAATACAACAAATTGTCTCCAAATAATAACATTAAACAGCAGCTCTCCAGGAGGAACTTTGGACAGCTGCTGGTACTCTCTGTTGGTAACAACATGTGACTGGCACGAGGATCTTGTGCACCAATGTTTTCTGTGCTCCAGAGCTGCTGTTGAAATTTCAAGCTTTCAGGTGAATATAAAAGGGAATAATTTTGAAAAGACATACTGCCATGAGAGTAAATCACAATATTTAGACCTCCCCACTATACAATGATGGCAGGGGCTGAGGCAGGTGCAAAAGGCGAGCAATTATCTTTGCTTACAGCCTTCTTGACAGTCACAGAATTTGTTGATTCTTTTGTATGACAAGCTGTAAAGAGGATGGCTATACTGAATATTTGTTCCCTGAAAATGTACTATACTGAGTCTTGATATGAGACTCTGGCAGAACCATGGTGCTGTATCTTGTATATCAATCAAACACAGCAGTCCCTCTGTTGTGCCTAGCTCTCTACATTTTTCAGAAAAGCAAACAGCAAGCCATTGCAAAGCTCCAGCATCCTGACAACTTGACAGAAAGAGTCAATACACCTCAGTCATGAGGCAGCAGAGCCCATCTTCCCAGCAAGTTGAAGGTCTGGGGCTTTTGAGCCTTCATGTTTTAGAGTCTGAACCTAAAAAGGACCCTGGAGTCAGCAACTTCCTTTCAGAAGTTATTATTATTGAGGTGGGTCCCACTGAAGCACCACTTACAGTAAAGCTGGAAAAAGAACAAAGCCAGATTTCAGGTTATGCAACCAAGTTTAGAAACCAGAGTCAGTTGTCTTCTATTTTCTTTTTGATGTTTTCTCAATTTCCCAGGACAGAAGTGAGCACAAAGCACAAAGCACCAAGACTAAGAGCCGCTTCTACGATGTGGAATCCAAGATAGGGAAGGGTGCCTGAGAAATTGCACACACAGCTCAGATGCCCAAGCCAACCCAAGAACTACTATGATTTGGAATCTCTGAGATAATAGAATCTTTCCTTAAGAACTTTTTTTTTGTAGAGAGAGAATTTTGAAAGTTGTTCATAACTTCCCCCACTTTCATTCTTTATACCACTTTTGATTTAAGCAAAGCCCCTGACCATTGTGCAAAAAATATCTGGTAGAGTTGCTTTGCCATAAATCTTCTACTACTCACATGGTGGCTGGAGAATCAAGTGGAGCCTAAAATTTATGAACCCTCTAGAGCTAACCCAACTACCAAGGAGAAAGGAAGTAATTCAGTGGATAGCGAAGCTGTTCCTGAGATTTGCCCTGGAGCTGGAAATTGGTCTGTGCGATGCAACAGGGCCCTCTTTGGGACCTGGACGGAGGAGATGGAGTTCTTACCTACTTATCCTCTTATCCTGATTAAACTTGCAACACACAAATTAGTCTCTCATTGAGAGTATATTTGTTAATCTGTAATGCTCCTGCCTCATGAAGTGAATGGCTGCCTATGGTACTGCTTATGCTGATGGTTTTCACATTAGATGGTTGTTAATCTGCAAATGCAATGCTTTCCTTATCTAACAGTGGGGCTAAGTCCTAGAGTGAAGCTAGACTGGAACTCATTGTACTTTGAACAGTAACCTAATTCACAACAGTCTTTACGATAAATTCACAGAATTAACTAAGTTGTAAATAGGCATATGTTTGCCCCAAAGCAAAAGCAAGCATGTGAGTCTTTCATAACGCTGTGCCTAATTCAGACTTTTCCTGGCAAAGTTCAGATTCCATGGAGGCTATCCCCAAAGATTTTGATGGGTTAGCAAGGAAGCTCTAAGAGCAATGATCCAGTTTCTCAGCTGGCAAATATTTTCTTACTCTGGACAGCATTACTCCAATTCAAACCCTTCTGCTCACTGGAACTGAATCATAATGTGTTCCAGTTGCTTTTTGTTCCAGGAAGATGGCAGCCACACTGTTGCTCCAAGGCAGCTGTTACCTCTCGAATTTATTTGGCATGTGGCTGCTAATACAAGGCTCTGGGATGGGTTTCAGAATACCAGCTACTGCCTTATTCAATGCACAGCAGGCAAGCTGAAGCACTAGGTTTGCCAAATATTCCCCATGTGTCTTTTGGTCCATGGAAGAGAGCTGATTGAACATCAGAGTGCTTGTCTGCTTATACACTTTTATTCTTTGCTTTTGGATATCTTTCCACGCAGATACCTACAATGGAAATATTTCAACCACATCTACCACATTGGCAGAATTTGGGATATCAACACTGATCCCTATTTTTTCAGGATTCTATTGTCAGTGGTAAGCCTCCCTCTCTCACGTGCAGCACAAACTCCTCCCCCAGGGAAGGCTTTGATGTTCTGTTTCATAGAGTTACATTCATTGAGTTTTCCTCTAAAAAGATTTTCAGGAAGATACCAGCACTGAGATCCAGGAGAGAGAGACCAATTAAAGGATCCATGCTAAAGAGGACAGTCAAGAGGTGAGATGCAAGCATAGGTTGTGCTGCCTTTCCAGATTTCAGTTTTATTGATTTTTTGTTTCTGTTTCTCTCTCTCTCTCTCTCTCTCTCTCTCTCTCTCTGAAGAGAGAGAGAGAGAGAGAGTCTGTGTGTCTGTGCATGTGTGCCTATGTATGTAACATTTTACAGTAGAAAAACATATGCAGGATATCAGGATGATAGAATTTAAGACAATTAAAATTAAGAAAAAAATTTCATTATGAATAAATAACTACTAGGAATATATTTATGTATATGATAAGGAAGGAAATAGTCACATTTTATTTGTGTATATAATTTAGTTTTAACTTAGTTTTCTGATAAAAATATATCATAAATTGTCTCATACAACACACATGTGTCATTGACTAAATTTGATGTTTCTGTATAGTTTTTGAGAATATACATGTATGAAAAGTATTTGTCACAGTGTTACACATCTATTAGCTTCTAAATTTTCAGTCATACTTTTTAATTTTTTTATTTAATTTATTTTTTAATGTGTATGAACATACTGTCTGCATGTATGTTTGTGCACCTGTGTCATGCAATGCCACAGAGGTCAGAACTTTTTTTTATTTTTATTTTTTTTATTTCTGTATGTGTATGAATGTACTGTCTGCATGCAAGTGTGTGTGCCCGTGTTGTGCAATGCTGCGGAGGTCAGAAGAGGGTGTCAGATTCCCATGGAACTGAAATTCTCCTGGAACTGGAGTTTCAGATGGTTCTCGGCCACCATGTGGGTGCCGGGGATGGAACCCGGGTCCTCTGTAAGAGTGGTCAGCGCTCTTAACTGCTAGGCCATCTCTCCAGCCCCAGAACTTTTTATAGTATGACCAATCTCTCTCTTCCTTCATCTCCCACTTTCCACATCTCTCTCTTTTTCTCAATATATGAATATAATTTACTTTGCTAATTTTTATACAGAAGTGTGTATGTATTATCACTATTTAAAATATAAATGTGTAGAAGATATATTTAAGTACATAAACACTTATATGTATACATCTGTGGGGCCAGGTAAATCCATTATGGCTGAGTATAAGAGGGCTGGCTCCCTACCCTTCAGAACCTAAAAGGCCTGCAGGAGATGGCAGGCTCTCCCACTCCTCCTATTTGAGATCTGGCAGGTTGGAGCTCACTCCCTAGGGGAGTGTAGCTTGAAGTATAACATTTCTAAGCTTATTTTTCCTGAGGCATGTCCCTGTCCTCCGCAGGCAAATTGCACAAGCCATAAGCTGATCTTGGGGCTATGACATTCCTGCCATAAAACTTAGCCATTGCAGAACACATGCAGACTTTCCCTCAGCCCGTCCCACCTCCTGGTCAAAGAGCCCACCAAAACTCTTTATAAATGCTTAAAACCCCTACAATAAATGAGTTTTGTTCTCTGATGCAACTTTGGATCCAGATCCTTTGGGGTTCATTTGCTCTCCCGCTTCCCTCCTTGCAGCCCCTGGCAGTTGCACCATGTCCCGGCACAACTGCCATAACTAGGGCAGCGAGGCTGGTGACCTGGGAGGCAGGATCCTCATGAGACAGAGGAAGCCAACATACATCTATATGTAAAATATA
Source organism: Rhizomys pruinosus (assembly GCA_009823505.1). Classification (NCBI taxonomy): domain Eukaryota; kingdom Metazoa; phylum Chordata; class Mammalia; order Rodentia; family Spalacidae; genus Rhizomys; species Rhizomys pruinosus. The sequence goes on from VZQC01003602.1 coordinate 273,347, forward strand.
ATATAACTTATTATACATTTTTTCAACCCTAGTTAAAATTACCAATTAATTTATAATGCTTAGTGCAGTATATAAATGAATTTACTTTTCAACACTCTTAGAAACACTAAATATTATTGTATACCATTGTTTTCTAAAATTATAAGTAAAAAATATAAATTTATTCTGTCAATGTGTATTTTTCCCAGAGATATTTTTGTCATTTTTCTCATGTTCTTGACACATGCATTTCTGTGTTTATCAGTTTTCTGTTTGTTAAGAGCCTCATTTTCTATCATTACACTATTATTGAGTTTATATGCAAGAACAGCAAATATTAACAGCAAGGATGTTTTTACTTTTTATTTATTTAATTTAATTTTTGGAGATATGGATTTGCTGCAGTCCTAGCTGGCCTAGGCCTGACCATATGGACCAGGCGGGCCTCCATCTCATAGAATTCTGCCTGCCTTTGCCCCCAAAGCACTCTGATTAATTGCATGTAGCATCATACCTAGCTAACAATAAGTTTTCAATCTATTTTGTAAATAATTGTATGTATATTTTAAAACAAATAATTCTTAATTAGAAAATTGTATAATGAGTATACTGAAATCTTCTTACCCTCCCCCCTTTTATTTTCCTTTCTGTGACTTTATATTTTGTTATCGTATCTAGAAAATCCTTCCTAATAACTAATTTTATAAACATTTTCTTGTATTTTCAGCCAGGAGAGGCCATTGGATCTCCTGGAACTGGAGTTAAATGTGACTGTAAGCTGTGACTTTGATGATGGGAACCAAACCTGGTTCTCTGCAAGTATAGCCAGTACTCTTAATAGCTGAGTCATCTTTCCATATTCCTCCCAACTTCTTTTTATTTTTGTATTTTTTAACTCACTGAGTCCAATTACTGCTTCCCATATGTCCATGAGTGTAGGGAGTTATTGGGGAACAGGCAACGCTCCATGGGTTACACTCCCAAGGAAAAATTACTCTCCACTCCCAAGGATCCATCAACTGCTTCTGCTATAATTAGGAAATTGCATACTCATTTTCTTTTTTTTTATGTGTATGAGTGTACTATCTACATGTAGGTTGGTGTACCCATGTCGTGCAATGCCACAGAGATCAGAAGAGGGTGTTGGATTACTCTGGAACTGGAGTTAAAGATGGTTCTTAGCCTCCATGTAGGTGCTGGGAATCAAACCCTGGTCCTCTGGAAGAGCACTCAGTGCTCTTAACCACTGAGCGATCTCTCCAGCCCCACATGTTCATTTTCTATCCATCCAAGTTAAGTGTTTTGATCTTTTGCAGTTCTTATGCAGACAACAATGGGTATGAGTTCATGAGTATACCATGTTTGTTATATTGAAAAATATTGTTTTGCAGAAATCATCTCCAATCTTTGTCTCTTACAGTATTTCTATTCAATTATTCATGATTTTCCCTAAGCCTTGGGGGGTGGGGGTGGGGGTGACATAGATGCCCCATTTATGGCTAAGCAGTGCAGTCAGTTATTCTCTATACTTTGACCAGTTGTAAGTCTTTGTATTAACTGCTGTCTATTGCAAAAAGAACATTCTCTGATGTGAGCTGAGATTTGCACTAATGTAAAGGTATAAAGATAAATATTTAGAAGGCAGTTTGACATTGTGTCCATTTAGCCAAATAGTAATAGAAGGGTCACCCCTGAGATTAATGAACTCTCCAGCCACAGGTTTCTGGACAGGTTTACAGTACCAAGGATGAATTCTCTCCTGTGGAACAGGCCTTACATTCAATCAGAAAGCAATTTGTTACCCTCATAACCATCAAACTACTATTGTACTCATGGGTATGGCTTGTCAGACCATAGATTATTCCAGTTCACTGGACAAGATTCACAGCTTGGCAAGACTTCTGATGACTTTTATCCTCTTCAGCATCTTGCATAGAACCTTCCTGCACATGGAAGCTGGGGACAAAGCAAGCAAGCAAGCTTTTAGGTCAGTACTGGCTTTATTTCTTCAAAATATATTAATGAAGTGTGTACTGTCTTTATCAATAGGGCCTTACTATTAAGCTTTGGACAGAAACAAAGAGCAAAGTCAATAGGCTACATTTGAGCCTCTGGAATCCCCCATGACCAACAACTGGAAAGGAGGTATCACACAGCATCCACTGGGACTTGTGCAAGATTATAATTGGCTTTGGGAGAAATATCATCTCCCTAGTAAGCTAGGAGGAAGCTTGGATAAATAAGTAACACTAAGAATGCTTGAAAAAGCTGTATAGGCATCTACTATTTAGAAGATGTCTAAAAATATATTGAGTTATATATTGATTTATTTGTTGTGTTTGCAATTTCAAGATTTTAAACATGTAAAATGTTCACTAATATGAGAACATACTATATTAAGTATCCATTGATAAGTTATTAAGAGGCTAATGTCATGAATTAGGAAAATGAATGGATTTGGTGATCTGGCTGGTTGCTTTTTAGTCAATGTGTCTTACAATACAATTTAGAAATTTTGCTTTTCACCTTTACTTATGACAGCAACCACTATGTTACCTGAGAAGTCATTACCTCTTTTAATTTATTTACTTATGTATTTAAAGTGCTAGGGGTCAAACTAGAAATCTCACACGTTATCCAAGCAATCCAGCACGAAGCTATGCACCAGGCCCAATTTTATAATATTCTATGATTGTATATCTTAACATGAAATATTTCTTGTTCTTTCTTCTTTAGAACTACTTGGGATTGAACCTAGGGCATCATGCATGTGAGAGGCAATTGTTCTATTGCTGAGCTATATTTCTATCCAATGCCCATTATGAACCATTTCTTCATAAGGTTGAATTACATGAAGCCTCTGGGCACTGTTCTGCTCTCCACCTTTATAAAGAATAGGACTACTCATTCTTCACTTATTATAACTGAAATAATGGGGACAGTGTTACTCATCTACATTTAACTAGTGACAGACTGAAGAAATGCTTCTTGTGATAAAAACACTCTGAAGCTGTGTAAAACATATTGGGTTGGAAGAGTTTGTTTGCACTGGAGGATTTGCAGTGCAGAATGTGATTCTTGACAGAGAGAACATGGGCATTTTGAGCCCAAGTGACCTCTGGGCTCCCTTCATGGGGCTTGTTCCTTATCATGGGATAAGTATTGTAGAGCTGAAAAAATGTTAAAGTTTCATCAAGTTGAAGAAGTAAAATTTAAATTCCATAGTTATGTGGCTGCAGTTGGTCAGAAAGAAGGAAGCTGAAAGCTTCAGTCTTCAGGGAGTGTACAAACAGGTTCACCACGGGTCCTGGACTAAAGGCTGAGCTGCTCATGAATGTGAGAATCTGTGAGACTTTGTAATGATTATTTGCCAAAATTTCACACTAGAAATAGCACTGAGTTTTGAACTACTGCTATTGTGACTTAGAGAAAGTAAGATATTGCTGTCTTCCTGTATTATGTAGCAGAGGCATAAGAATTGCCTCAAGTAGAGAATAAGTCCATATTCTAGAGTAAGAACCATGATCAGGACCTAGACCTAAAGATATAAATTAAGCGATTCATTTCCAGTAAGAATTAAACTGAGAAAGAACTTCCTATTTAAATTAGTTAACCCAATATCACAGACAGTAAGATCACACATCTATCCACAATATTATTCACGATGTTCATATACAACTAATAATACACACAAAGAAACAAAAATAATATCCCCTATAAAAATCAGTCCAAGGGCTGGAGAGATGGCTCAGCACTTAACAGCACTGGCTGCTCTCACAAGAGGACCCAGGTTCAGTCCCACTACCCACATGGCAGCTAACAACTGTCTGTAAATCCTATTGCAGAAAATCCTATGCCTTATTTTTACCCCCATGGGTATTGCATGTCATGGATGTACCAACACACTTATATACAATAAACAAAAATAATAGAATAGTTTATAAAATATTAAAAATCAGTCCATATCAGGATTCAAATTATAAAATTTATAGCTCAAAGCCAAGAAGTCCTATCCTAAAATTTCTACAAGAGCATAAAAGAAAACATAATCATAATGACAAATACAGGTTAAGAATTTTAGTAAGGACATAGGAAATATAACAAAGCAAATTTTATATCTGAAATAATAAGTCAAAAGAAAAATTCAGGAATGCTTATATTAATTAAAGTTCTAGAAAGAAGACACATCTTACATTAAACCATCTGCTAGGCTGATTAATGGACTATAACTTCAATGATATGGCTATAGGTACAAGGCATAATTGTAACATCTCTTGGAATATCTTGTCCCATTGAATATATATTGCTTTCCATTGTGGCTAGTAAACTCTCTGTAATGCAAAAACAGACTCCTAGCTTTCACCAACCTAATACCTACAAATGTATTCATATAGCATCTGAAGCCTAGAGTAGAGGTTTCCCGACTTTGCTGTAACCCACCTATCTGACATACCCACCAGGGTATTTGGAATTCATGTTGGTTTATGACTTCTTTGTTCTGTTACTATGAAATGCCATCAGATTGTTAAATTGTCAGGATATGGAATTTGTGAGAATCCGAATCTATGTTTTGGGGCCATGGTCATTCATATTTAGCCCCACAATAAACTATTTTTCATTTCTTTTGTAGAGACAGTTGTTGTGATTTTTGTATCTATAATTAGAAAAATAAATTCAAAGGCACATCACACTGATCAGTAGCAATAATTCACTCTGACATTTTAAAACAACAGAACAACTGAAGGAGTAATATTCTCTTCAATTCAGCATGGCATAAAATTATGCAACATGCTGTCTATAGAAGAAACTTGAATACATTTCAAAATTAATGAAATCTTCCAGAAAAATTACAGACTTAAGTTATTCATAAAGAGTATTAATGTCACCATCAAGAATTTAGAAAAGCCTTTATTTTGAAGGTAAATGATCCAATGCTAAATAGACCATGAATTAATGATAATTGTAATGAGGAAAGGTGGAGAATACTGCGAGCTGAATGATAACAAAACCATGGCTAAAACATCAAATAGAGGAAAAGTCTTAATTGTTCCACTGTGGAAAAAATCATACTTTAAACATTCTTTTGGATGAGAAGTAAAGTTTTAATAATTATCTTATATACAAAATCATGGTGACTATCTAATTCTATGCCTCTCCTTTCTTTATTCAAAAGTTAAACATAAGTAGTAGATAGAATACTCCAAAATATTCAATATATATATATATATATATAATATATATATATATATGAAACCAAGAAAAGTCTTTTATCTAGCAGAGATCCACTTGCAAAGATTTTTTTAAATTTACTTTATTTTTTAAGGGATTCACAATATAAGAGCACAGTGGTTTTCAGATCACATTAACATTGCTCAGTTTGCCATACAATTAGGTAATTGGTACTAGCATCCACAGATGAGGGATACCATTCATCCTTTGCTGTTCTGGGATTGTGTTACTTCACTCAGCATGATACCTTCTAGCTCCATCCATTAACCTGAAAAGCTCATGATGTCATCTTTCTTTACCACTGCATAGAACTCCATTATGTAGTTGTACCACATTTTCTCTATCCACCCATCAGTTGAGGGGTACTTGGGTTGATTCCACTCTTTGCTATTGCGAAGAGAGCTGCAATAAACATGGCTGTGCATATATCTCTGACATAAGATGAGTCTTGTGGGTATATACCCAGGAATGGTATGGCTGGCTAGGTGGCAAGTTCATTCCAAGTCTTCCAAGGTTTCTCCACACTGCTTTCCATAGTGGTTGTATGAGTTTACATTCCCACCAGCAGTGGATGAGTGTTCTCCTTTCCCCACATCCTCTCTAGCACTTGGTATCATTTGTTTTCTTGATCCTAGCCAGTCTTATCTGAGTGACATGGTATCTTAAAGTGGTTTTAATTTGCATTTCTTTAATTATTAGTGACTTTCAACACTCTTTAAGATGTTTCTCAGCCATCTCTAATTCCTCACTTGTTACGTGTCTGTTCAGCTATTTGCTCATGTTTAGAGTGGGTCATTTGTTTTATTTCTTCTTTGTCATTTGAGCAGTTTATATACTCTGGAAATCAATGTTTTGTCAGATGTAACTGCAGTGAAGGTTTCCTCCTGCTCTGTGGGTTATCACTTCACTTCTTTGATTGTTTCTTTTGATATACAGAAGCTTTTGAGCTTATTGAGGTCCCATTTGTCAATTGTTGACATTAATTCTTACATAGCTGCTGTCTGATTTAAGAAGTCTTTTCCTACACCTATGTCTTGTAGGCTAGTGTCAACTTTTTTTTCTATCGCCTTTAGAGTTTTGAGTTTCACATTGAGGTCTTTGATTCATCTGGAGTTGACTTTTGTACAGGGTGAGAGGTGTGGGTTTAATTTCATTCTTCTACAAGTGGTGATCCAGTTTTGACAACACCACTTGCTGAAGATACTGTCTTTTCTCCATTGTGTCTTCTTGGCCTCCTTGTCAAATATGAAGTGGCTGAAATTTTATGTGCTCAAGTTTGGATCTTCAGTTTTGATCTATTGGTCAACAGGTCTGTTTTTGTGCCAGTACCAAGCTGTATTTATGACTATAGCACTGTAGTATAGTTTGAAGTCTGGTATAGAGATCCCTCCTGTATTGCTCTATTCGCTCAGGGTTGCTTTGGCTATTCAGGTTCTTTTGTTTTTCCAAATAAAATTAAGGACTTTTTGTTCCAAGCCTGTGAAGAAACTCTTTGGGATTTTAATTGGGATTGCATTAAATCTGTACAATAGTTTGAGTAGAATGGACATTTTTACTATATTAATTTTCCCAATCCATGAGCATGTGAGGATTTTCCATCTTCTGATGTCTTCTTCAATTTCCTTTTTCAGGAGTTTAAAATTTTTGTTGTAGAAATGTTTGGTGTCTTTGGTTAGGTTTGTTCCTAGGTATTTTATTGTTTTTGAGACTTTTGTGAGTGATGTAAAGAAAGGCTATTGATTTTCCTAGGTTAATTTTGTATCCTGCCACTTTACTGAAGCTCTTATTTGTTTCTAGGAGGTTTCTGGTGGAGTTTTAGCATCCCTAATGTAAACAATCATGTCGTCAGCAAAAAGGGATAGCTTGACTTCCTCTTTTCCAATTAGTACTCCTTTAATTTCCTTTTCTTGTCTTGTGGCCCTAGCAAGTGTTTCAAGCACTATATTGAAGAGGAGTGATGACAGGGTCAGCCTCACTGAGTTCTTATCTTTAAGGGGAATGCTTCTGTTGTTTCTCGATTTAGGATGATATTGACTGTAGGTTTTCTGTATATAGCTTTAATTACATTGAGGAATGATCCTTCCAATCCAGTTCCCTCTAGGATTTTAAGCATGAAAGGATGCTGGATTTTGTCAAAGTCTTTTTCCTGTGTTAATTGAGATTATCCCGTGGTTTTTGTCTTTCAGTCCATTTATATATTTAATGGTATTTATTAATTTTTGTATGTTGAACCATCCCTGCATCTCTGGTATGAATCCAACTTGGTCATGATGGATGATCTTGATGTGGGACTGTATGTGGTTTGCAAGTATTTTGTTGAGAATTTTTGTGTCTGTGTTCATTAATGAGATGGGTCTCTAGTTCTCCTTTTTTGTTGTATCTCTTCTTGGTTTTGGTATTAGAGTGATGCTGGCTTCATAGAAGGAATTTGGGGGAATTCCCTCTGCTTTTATCCTTCTGAACAACTTGAGTAATAATGGCTGTAAGTCTTTTTGAAATATTTTATAGAATTCTGCCGTGAAACCATCTGGGTCTGGGCTTTTTTTAGTTGGGAGTTTTCTTATTACATCTTCAATTTATTCATATATTATGGGTCGGTTTAAGCAGTCAGTCTCTTCTTTGTTGAGCTTTGGCGATTCCCAGGATTTCAGATATTCATCCATTTCTCCTATGTTTTCAAACTTAGTAGAGTATAGGATTTTTAAGTATTCCCATATGATTGTCTGGATCCTTTCATTTTCTGTTGTGATATTTCCCTTTTCATCATGATTGTATTGGTTTGGAGTTGTTCCTTCTTTCTTTTGGTTAACTGGCCTAGAGGTCTTTCTATCTTGTTTATTCTCTCAAAGAACCAATTTTGAATGAAGTGATTTTTTGTATTGCTTTTCTTGTTCCAATTTCACTGATTTCTCCTCTGATTTTTGTTATTTCTTCCTGTCTGTTCTGATTAGGATTCATCTATTGTTGTCTCTCAAGTGTTTTTAGCTTCAGTGTTAGTTCATTTATCTGTTTTCTTTCTTTTATTTTTTTTTAATGTAGACACCCAGGGTTATATACTTCCCTCTTAGGACTGCTTTTAAAGTATCCCATAGGTTTTGTTGTATTGTATTATCATTGTCATTCAGTTCCAGGAATTATTTTATTTCTTTCTTTATTTCTTCCTTGACTCATTCATTATTCGGGAGTGTGTTTGGTCTCCATGTGTTCTTCTAGCTAGTAGGGCTTATCCTGGTGTTGATATTGACCTTTATTGCATTGTGGTCTGACAGAATTGATGAAATTATTCCAATCTTTTTGTATCTGTGGAGGTTTTTTCTGTGTCCCATTATGTGGTCGATTTTGAAGAATGTTACATGGGGTGCTGAGTAGAAGTTGTATTCTCTGGTATTAGGGAGGAATATTTGGTAGATGTCTGTGAGGTCTGTTTGGTGTATCGTTTCATTTAGTCCAGATGTTTCTCTGTTCTTTGTCAGATTGACCTGTCCAAAAGGCACAGTGGGATATTGAATCCCTAACTATGAGTGTATTGGGGTTAATCTGTGCCTTGTGGTCCTGGAGAATTGTCTGTATAAAGTTTGGTGCACCAAAGTTTGGTGCACACATATTCATGACTATGAAATCTTCATAGTCAATTATTCCATTGATAAAGATGTAATGGCCTTTTTAGTCTCTTCTGATTTCTTTTTTCTTTGAAGTCTATTTTGTCTGATATCAAAATAGCAACACCTGCTTTCTTTTTTGTACCATTTGCTTGGAATATATTTTTCCATCCTTTCATTTAAGGTGGTGCTTATCCTTAATGGTGAGATGTGTTTCTTGTAGACAGTGTATAGTAGATGGGTTCTGTTTCCTAATCCAATCTCCCAGTCTATGTCTTTTGATTGGATATTTTTCCCATTAATATTTAAGGTTATAACTGAAAGATGTGTGTTGCTTTCTTTCACCTTATTATCCATTTTCATTTGTTTTCTACGTTTGTACTTCTGCAGTTATGCTTTTATTAATTTCTCTTTCTAGGTGCCTGGGGATAGTTGCTCCTTTCTTCTGTCCTTGAATTGCTTCATGTATTCTCTGAAAGGTTTGTTTTTCCGGACATGTATTCTATCATCTTGTTTATGTCATGGAAGATTTTTTTTCTCTCATTCAACTATAATAGATATTACTGCTTGGTATAGTAACCTGGGTTGGCATCTATAGTCCTTTAACACTGTGAATGCTTCCCTCCATGTCCTTCTTGCTTTCATAATTTGCACTGAGATGTCAGTTGTAATTCTGATGTGTTTCCCCTTCTATGTAACTTGTTGTTTTTCTCTTGTGGCTTTCAAAATTTTGTCTTTGTTTTCGGCATCTAGTATTTTAAATATAATATGGAGTGGGGAGTTTCTTTTCTGATCTTGTCTGTTTGGAGTTCTATGTGCTTCTTGTATTTGTATTCGTTTGTCTTTTTTAGTTTGGGGAAATTTCCATCTGTTATTCTGTTGAAGATCTGATCAATACCATTCTCTTGGGATTCTTCCCCTTCTTCTACCCCTATGATGTGGAGATTTTATATTTTCATAGTGTCCCACAATTCTTGGTTGTTCCACTTTAGTGTATTTTTAAATTTTTCATAATCTTTACTTGAGGTTTTAGGTTGTTCTGTGTTATCTTCCAGGTCTGATATTATTTGTTCTGCTTTCTCCATTCTACTTCTGAGGCTTTTTTTGTTCCTTTCCTCTTGATTGGATGAGTGTTCGATTTCCTTTTTTTTAATTCATCTTGTGATTTCTTTAGTATTTCCACTTCCTTTTGGAGCTTCTCAATGTCTTCCTGTAGCTCTTCACTTTGCTGGTTGATTTCCTTTCTTATTTCAACATGGGATCTTTTCAGTGTTTCCACTTCCTACCAGAGTTTGTCATTTTCTCTCTTTAGTTCTTTCTGCCATTTGTCAATCTCTCTCTCTCTCTCTAGGTCCTCCTTGAGTTTTTCATTCTCTGTCCTTAGTTCTCTGACTTGTTCTTTATATTCCTTGACTTCTTTGAATATGTCTGCAATTTTTCCTCTAATATATGTGTCCTGGGCTGTCCCCAGGAGGCAACCCATTTTAGGAATCTCCCACAGGGTTGTTAGAGCTTGGTGTTGAATTATCCTTCACCTTTCTCATGTTGTCCCCTTCATCTTGTCCCTGGCATGTGGGTTTCTCTTTGCCTGTATGCCAATGTGAATCCCAAATGCTTATTCACTGTGTTGAGGCTTGCTTTGCTTGCCTCCTTCAGATGCCTTCATTGTTTGTTTGTTTGATTTGTTTTTCTCCTTGATTATGGAGTGTTGAATTGTCTAAGCTTTCTATTGGAAGTCTAACTCACTCTTCCTTTTCTGTTCTGAAGGTTCTCAAAAGAATCCACTCGGACACTCCCACAGCAATACCAGTTGGCAGGGATTGGGGCTGGGGGATATGCCTGTTTATCCCACGCCCCAGTACACAGATCTAAGCTCTGTGCACTCAAGTCTCACACTGGCAACAGTCCCACCTTTTATTTTTTATTTATTTTTAATTTTTTCTTTATTTGTTTATTTTTTAAGTGATTCTACAATATAAGAGCACAGTTGTTTTCAGATCACATTGACATTGCTCAGTTTCAGGCCCACCTTTTATACCAGCTAGCAGGATGATTCTGCCCCCACAGCCACACAAGATGATGATTTAATAAAACCAATGAGAATTATACAAAGCCCAGAGATAGAATGATCCAACAATCTGCCTGGCTGAAGTGCCTGGCTCCTATCTGTGCTTCATGTGGTCCTGGGAAATCCCTGATCTAAGCTCTGTGCACTCAAGTACACAAAGTTTTGTTAAAAATTAAGTTCATTGCAGAAAGGGGAATGAGAGGGACAAGAAAATGAGACATCTATGGCAGGTGCTGGCTGAGGAGAGCAGTGTAAGAGAGATACAGAAATTTATGGGATTAAGAAGTGGCTTTGTGGGAACCATGTTACTAGTGGAGGAGAAATAAAAGAAAATGCAGTTTCTTTGGGAAAGAGAAAGTCAAGGGAAATAATTTATAAATAGAAAATTAAAAATAAACTGAATGAAAGCCATCTCTTTTATTAAATTATTTATTTATTTATTTCTGTATGTGTATGAATGTACTGTCTGCATGTAGATCTGTGCACCCGTGTCGTGCAATGCCGCGGAGGTCAGAAGAGGGTGTCGGATTCCCCCGGAACTGGAGTTCTCCTGGAATTGGAGTTTCAGACGGTTCTCAGCCGCCATGTGGGTGCTGGGGATCGAACCCAGGTCCTCTGCAAGAGCGGTCGGCGCTCTTAACCGCTAGGCCATCTCTCCAGCCCCGAAAGCCATCTTTTAATTAGTCACCTGTTGCTACATGGTTGAAAAGACACCCTCCACTCCCCAAAAATCAATGAATCAATTCACAGAAGCCATGGAAAGAAAACAAGATGGAAAATATTCAGTTAATAAAATATTTCAACAAATAAGGTAAAAAACGTTGACAATAATGTGATACCTCAAAATAAATTACCTACTTTAACATATAAATTACCTCAAATAAGAATTCTAAACTTGAAAACAGAAATCTTTTTAAAGAAAATAAGTAAGTTGATTACTCAGGAAATAAAAGAGGAAAATATAAATTTAAGTTGAAAAGAAAGACTAAACTATTATAGACAAAACAAATTTAAATATACTTTTTCTTGCTGTATTTTAATCCTTTGTATTTTGAAATACTGTTAGCCATATAAAATGATGCAAAAGGAGGCGTCATTACTACAAATGAGTACTTATATACTTTTGCCAACATTTTTTATCCTCTTTCAAAATCATAGCAAATGTATCTCATCTGTGAAATTCATAGGTATATAACATTAATAATTAATCTGAAGACTTCATTTAAACTTCTCTAATGGTCTCACTGGTACCCAGGTCCTGTTCCAAGATAGATCCCAGTATTCCATTGCATTAGTTGTCATGTTTCCTTGTGTCTCTCTTTCTAAAGGAGCCACCTTGCCCCCAGCTTCTTTTGCCCAGGGTTTGCTTATGATTAAGTTCAAGTGTGGCATTGCAGGAATCACACAGCTATAACTGTCCATTCTTCCTAGTGCATCTAAGAAGGTGGGCCGCAACCCATCCTTTGTTCACAAGCTTCACAGAGTTAGAGATGACAGACAATAATCTAGATGCTGTCATGAGAATATCTGTCTTGCCCTTGTGCTTCACTTCTTTGCAGAATTCCATCATATTCTCCCACATAGGTATTGTATGTCCACATGTAATGCAGAGTCATTATTGGTGTGTACTACAGCTTGAAAGTACTACTTTCAAGCACAGTACTGTTTTGGATAATCAGACATATCAAAAACCTTTACTAAGCAAGTAAGTGCATACCAAATCAGAGTTACATGGTTTTCTGAGTCATTAGAAAACAATAAAATGATTATGACATTGGATGCACTTTGCAATTCAGAATACCATTAAATGAGCTCAAGAGACAACCTTGAGACCCAGTGACTTAAGCAAACATTAGCTTGATCTCTTTCATCAAAATGTCTTTATCTGTGTCTCTCATGTCAGGGTGGGATCTCTTGTTTCAATACATTTGGTTGTTATCAGCTACAATATTTCTTCACTCCATGGCAACAGCATGAATCACAACTGAACCACCCGTCAATCATGACTATGCACTTAAGCTATCTTTGTCTAGTCCATGTCTGGGTTCTTGCCCTTGAATATGTTTTTTAGAATCTAAAATGAAGCTTAAGGGAAGCTAAAACTATATCAATACAAACCAAAGAGACTGTGATAAAAGAAAGGAGGGTGGGTAGGATGCTACATGGCCAATTGCAGTGTGACCCTGAAATACATATACAAGTGTTCTATGACAAAATTTATGGCATGTCAACAGCCTTCTATGACTCCAGCTGACTCTTTCCCAAGGAGCTTTAGAGGACATTCTCAAGATATGATTTTCATGTGAAAAATTCATCATTTGCTAAAAGCAGATGAGCTGTCCATACCAAATCAGAGTTTTCTGAGCCATGAAAGGACAGGAATTACTGAGAAAAGTGGTGCTAATACAAATTATTACCTAGGGATTCCAGTCTCCCTCTGTCTCTTTAGCTTGCACATCATTGGGCCTAGTCCAAGAAAACAGCTGTGCTGTTGAAACAGTAAGTGCATACCGCTTTGGGGCTCTTAATTGAAGACACCATCACATTAAGGCAAATGAGGGTCCCACCTTCATTAAAAGCCAATGGGCATGACCTTGCATCAGGAAGGGGAATTCATCTACTTGGCATTTTTCTCACTGTAGATCATAATGGATTAATTAAAATGTATAAGGATGAGAAGATGCCCAAGGTAAACATAAAACAACATGGAACTTCACTGAGCAGCATTCAAATCACTCCAACTCAAGGGATGTTATACTCTAAACTGATAGGGCTGGAAAACAGCCATCATGAACAATCCCTTCTGTACCAACGAGGCTCTAACTAGCCTCTCTCTTATAGTGTCACAGATTCCTAATCTGATAGCTTGTTTCCAGCAAGAGATTCAGAACTCCCTTTCCTAGGCACTTTCCTACTGATACTGGTTATATTCCTTTACATAAGTACAGGAGCCATCACATCATGTAGAAAGTGGATGAATGTAAAAGCTCAAGTCTTGGAACCATAATTGTACTTGTGGGCCTTGTTTTTGGGTAACTGTAATTTATATCAAGAAAGCTGTAGTTAGGCTTAAATATAATAATTTGTAAATTATAAAATTAACACCTGGATAATGTGTCATTATGTAAACTTTTTGAGATAACAGGATTGTGGTGAAATTTAATTAATTTCAAGTAAGGTACAAAATAATTTTAATTGTGCTGCAATTTAAGCCAATTTCCTTGGAGAGAGTAGATTTCTAATCATATTACAACAGTATTTGTTTTGGGGTATTTATATTTAGTTGAGTTTTTATTGTAAAAGTAAGTAACAAAATGGGCAAATATAGAAGAACACCTAGTTTCATCAATTCTTAGAAATATTAAAGGATCAACCCGTGCCAGATCTATGTATCAGATATCAATGGAAACTCACACAAATAATTTTAAAAGGTTCTAAGAAACTATTTCTGTGCACATGTATGCACGGGAGAGGAAAAAGGGAAGCGAGCAAGTGAGAAAAAGAGAGTTAAGTTTTTCATGTAGCTCAGGCTGGCCTCAAAGTCACTATGTAGCTAAGAATGACCTTTAACTTCTGAATCACATCCTTCTGCCTCCTGAGTGACTTGATGCCAGGACCTGCTGTGGGCTAGTCATAATCTATTAATAAACTACATTCCTAAACTTCTTCCTGAGTTTTCTACATGTATTTCTCATTTCAGTGATAAACCGTGGAGTACAATTAAAATAAGCATGGAAGAATTTAAACTTGTGTCAAGATTCATTTATTCAAATTTTGTCTGTGCTAATTTAAAAAAAAATCACTACAGTAGTAGATAATGTGTCTCGATGGGAAATAAAAAGTTTTAATTGAATATATATGGAAATAATGACTAACTTAAAATCCAGGCACTTCTTGGAATTTTATGCCAGATATGTTTGTTCAATGTGCATACTTTCATAACACTAGATGCATTAACACTCTGGTCTAGAATACTCTTGAGGTAGGTGTTCTTTCTTTACTTAATTCTTAATGATTTCACCCACAGATATCAAACATAAACAGGGTTCATAATCTATGGATATGGCTAATAATTCTATTTAAATTTCATAGACATAATTTGTTTATATGGGTGAAAATGCTCAGATAAATAAAGCATGCAAGCTTTATAATCTTTAATGTTTTTGCTATTTTTTTCTCTCAGTATATTCTGAGTTGTATATTGACTATTTCCATTGAAGAAACTGGACTTTTATCATGCATTTTTATTGAATTTTTGTAAATTTCATACAATATATTTTAAATAAATTTAGAGATCCTGTCCCATCTGTCCTTCACTTCACTAAGCTCAATTTCATGTACCTATAGTGTTTCATGGCCTATAGTGTTAAATTCGTGTTCCCACAGTTCCTTCAACGTTGATCCATCCAGTGGAGCCTGGGTAACCTTCCGAATATCACCTCCTTCAAAAAGAGACTGAATCGTCCCCTCGCAGCAGCCATTGGGTGTCAATAGTTCTGTGGGTAGATCTGGGGTTTCCTACTGACCTCCCCATGTCCATGCTGGGATTTTGTCTGGCTTGAACTTGAGACTTGTGCATGCTGTTATTACAGCAATGAGTTTATATGAGTATGACCAGTTGTCTGGAAAAACTTTTATTTCTGTATGATCAGTCACCATCACCTCTAGCTCTTAAAAACTTTCTCTTCTTGGTTTCAAAATGTTCCTTGAGCCTTAGGAGGCAGAGGTTTGATGCATATGTCCTATTTAGGGATAAGAACTCTGTAGTTTCTTGCTTACTGCATGTAGGACAGTTATGAGTCTCCATGTTAATCACCATCTGTTGCATGAGGAAGCCTCTCTACTGAAAGTTGAGAAATACAGTGTTCTATGAAAATAAGAATAAGTCATTAGGAGTCAGTATAATCCTATTTATTTATATTTGTATTTATATATTTATAAATATATATATATATATTTAAAATATGTTATCTATTTATTTTTCATATTTACAAAACTAATCTATTTAGTAGAAAACTAATACTAGGCTCTCCCTTATGCTCTATGATTTGCCTAGTCTCAGGTCATATCAATGTCAGATATGAACTCCTAGTTGACCTTCTCAGTAGATATGGAGAGGGAATCTCTAAATTGTAAGGAGAACAAGATGATTTAAGAAAGTGGAGAGGCAAAATTACCAATATTTATGTCCTAGTTTGTCTACCATTGCTGTGACAAAACACTCCGACCAACACCAACTTGGGGAGGAAAAGGTTTATTCAGCTTACATCTCCTGGGTCACAGTTCATCACTTAGGGAGCCCAAGGCAGGAACTCAGGGCAGGAACCTGGAGGCAGGAGCTGAAGCACAGGCCATGGAGGAATGCTGTTCACTGGCTTGCTCTCCTGGCTCATGCCCAGCCTGCCTTCTTATACAGTACACAACAACCTGCCCAGGGTGACACCACTCATTGTGGGCTGGGTCCTCCCA